>OMOW01112211.1:0-10501 GCA_900312555.1 Lamprogrammus exutus
GGTGCAGCCGATGCGCCCACGGCTCGACTGAAAGCGCCCAAGTTAGTGTATTCCGGAGGCTCAGTGCGCGCCGTGCAGCTGTAGGGGATCCCGCTGTCGGACACTGCCGCGCCAGATGCCATACTGGCGGCCCCGCTGCTCTGTGCCTCGGGGTGGACAACGGGGATCTGCTGCTGATAGTGGAGCTCGGCCAGAGCCCTCACAAACCCCTCGGCGAACCCCTCCTGGTCGTCGGTGATCTTGGGACAGATGAACTGGGTCGGGGTGGGAGTTGTCAGACCATTGCAGGACTGGATGATCAATCTCTCCAGCTCGGGCGACGCCAGCTTTAGTAATCCCACATCAGGGGACGTCAAGATGTCGAGGGCCTTGGAGCCCAACTGGGGTTTGAAGTTTTTCGGGTCGTTTAGGTTCAGGGTCATAGTCTGTTTGAGGGTCCTGGGGTTGAAGCCATACACTCCCGTCCCGTCATGCTGCGAGTTAGAGGCGTTCACCGACTCGTCGTGGAACGTGGCTTCCATTTTGCTGGACATAAAGTTTATATTACCTTGAAGGAAGTCCAAAATCCGCTGTTTACATATGTCTTGTGACTCGCTATCTCTCAAGTGTCTTCTGATAAAGTCCGCCTATTGTTGAAGTTCAACTCACTTGACAACTTTGTGTCCTGTGAAAACTTTCCCCTTCTGAACCGTGTGATCATCAACAAAAACGTTGTTCAACAGCCGTCGAGCCTCACTGTTTTTATTTACAACAAAAATTTCCGATTGTATTTATTTTTCTTCCTGAAAAACAGACATCCTCCGTGAACAGGATAATACTTTCTATCACTTCCAACGTGGAAACGAACTTTATCCACCTCTAAGCTGCAGCTCCACTGAAAATAACAATGATGTCACTTCTACAGCTTCTGATTGGCTAGAGAGGGTTATGTAGGTGGGGTATATCTAATGACATGCAGGTTGCTCTGACAACTAGCCATATCCCCGCCCCCCCGCGATGGTTTATGGGATTAGGTAATGCAGAGAGTGGAGCAATGTACTCTGGGATTACGTAGTGTTTTTGAATATTTAGTTACCCGCTCAATTATTGCTTACCCACTCTAAAGTAAGGGTCCGCGCACACGGTTTATTCACCTAATCCTCGATTAAAGTGTGACAGAAAATCAATATTTTTATAATACTTACCAACAGGAACTCTATATAGCCGAATCGTCCCACAATCACCCCAAAAAAGCACACTCAAACAGTCGGAATAGTTCAGTTTTTTGCCTAATGCTGTGGTATGTTATTATCAATAACTGTAAAAACATAATTTCCAAAGTAAGAAAATATAATAATAATAATACATATACAGTATATATGTATATTCTCTACTTCTCTTCTATTTTGTAATAATAATAACAATGATATACACAATATATATAATCATTAAGTCATTCATATTTACTTTACATAGAAAACCAACTTATAGTCTTCCCCCTTTTGTGCCAGATGATATAAACAGTATATATTTATATATATTGTGATTGTGTATACCATTATTGTTATTATTACAAAGTAGAAGAGAAGCAGAGAGTAACAAAAAGTGCTGAAAATTAGATGTCATAGCTGTACCAACAAGAGTTCTAATACAATGGTTGAATAAATTCTGACACATAAGAGAGTGCCATAGCAATATATCAGAATCAGAATCAGAATACCTTTATTAATGGAAATTGCTTCCATCATAGCAGCTCAGGCTCAGAAGTGCAGAAAAATCAAACATACAAAATAGATAGAAATAAGAATAAAATACATTAGAAATGAGAATAAAATGAAATAGAATAAAACACTAGAACCACACACTATATGGAATGTTATATGCAAGAATTAAACGTTATATACAAGATGAGACTATAAGACCATCAACAGTCATGAGCATCAGTGAATGTAACCAGTTATAAACAGATTCAACAGTGTATAGTTGAAGTGGCTTAGTATGGTACATACTATGGTATAACCCCTCAGTATTTGATTACATGCTAAATTAGAAGAAATTGAATTACCTTGACTTAATTGCAGTATAACTGTTTAATATATCTTAAAGACACCAGAAAGCTCTTGGTTTGAATGATTGAAAACTTTGTATAATTGACCCCAATTACTAATGTATGGGCTCTGATTGATCAATTCTGATCCTACCAGGAAGTGAGCTAGGGATAATATTTTTGGGATGTAATTTATTACCTTGGATGATGCATTCAATTGAGCTCAGAGATCATACCTTACAATTTCCAGTGATACACAAGGCTCTAATCGTTGTACAAGATGGATAAATTACACTAATATGCAATAATTATGGACTTACTGACTGATTTCCATGATTGTGGCTTCGAACTAGATCAGCATTCACCTGATTTGGCCAGTTGAGACTTCTCTTCCCAAATATCAAAAAGGCTTTAGCTGGGACACCTTTTGACACCGATGATGATGTCGTATCAATTGTGGAGGATTTTTTTTTTTTTTTTTACAGCCAAGAAAAGGATCTCTGTGAAACTGGGCTAATATCCCTCCAGCAACACTGGTAGGTATGTGGCATTAGTAATATTGAAAAATAAACAATTGCTACACATCTGATTTAGATGTTTGTATGTTAGGTTCAAAACTTATCTATCAACCATAATAACACATTTTAATACTTATATCTCTTTATGGCCACACTTTTACTTGTTTTGACATGCCAATCTAGCAATGAATAGGATGTGTGTTTTCAATTAGTACTGAACAATAAACCTTTCATGATAATACTTTTGATGGATGCTACATTGATGGTTTCCGGTTCAAAGGCTGGACTTGAATTATTCTTGCCATTTCTGCTCTTTACAGTGTATTGTTCACTCTTTGATCCCATGAGTAAATGTGAAGCTTTACTAATTCTTTAAGGGTCTATATAGCCACATTCCAGTCTGTCTGGCCTCCCCATTGTATTATTCAACACATTCTCTTCAAGCAACTATAAATAAGTTAAGAGAGTACAGCCCCAGACAGAATGGGAGAACCAAAGCCGTCTGAGGTCAACACTCTTGAGTCGACATGCTTTTCCTCACTACATGGCTGTGCAACACCCATTTGGAAGTATTTGACACCCTGAAGTAGAAGTCCAGTATTGGAATGGTTTAGAAACTCGTCTTATTCCACAGGAGCACTGAAAGTAAACAAGGCCTCACAAGGCATCAGCACTAATAGATGAGTCTGTCTTCACATATCAGATACCCAAGTTATAGAATGTTCTCTCACATAACATACGCTACAACTTTCCAAGTCATCACCACTTAATTGTGTCTCTCTCTCTCTTTCTACACCTGTGTTTAGACCCACAGAGGAGTATTTTCTCATCAAACTACCGCTGTGTCCTGGCTGTGCTTCCTGTTTCTCTGTCAGCTTTTCCCCTCTGCTGCCCCGATGGGGTCACCTTTAGATAACACCGCTTTCCTCCACCCTGCCCGGGCCAGCTGTTTCCACTGCATGCAGTTTTCTAATCAGGAGTTGGCCCTGCCTGCCTCCCAACAGGCCTGCCTTTGTTGTACTGAGGTGGAACCAGGCTAGAGCCCATGACACACCCTTCCATGAGAGAAACTATAGCATGTGTTGATCTATCAACAGAGCAAAGTTTTGATTACCTTCAGGCTTGAACTAGGATACACACACGCACACATGGACACAACGAGCAGTGAGCGAGACAGATGAGATTTCAAACACTGTCCGCGCAGTGTTTGTTGAGGACCATCTGGGTCTTCCTGTCCTGCTGCTTGGTTTTTCTCTGTACTCCACCTCTGCCGATCATCCCCGGGTCAAACACCCTGATCACAGCCAGCACTGTTTCCGTTAGACAGCTGCTTATCTCCTTGAAGGAAAGAAAACAATAGAGTATAGTGACAGGGCTGGATGTACTGCAGAAAGTTGGATGTGTCGATTCCCAGTTCAAACCAGCATTTTTATTGCATTTTATTTTGGGCAAGCTACATATTTACAGTACAAATAAATGATTATTATGAAATTAAATTACTCATTCCTCAAATTTATGAGTCAGTAATGAAAGCCGTCGTTCTTGTTCTAATTAATGGACATGCGAAGGTTCACCAGTGAAATATCCCAAATCTTAAAAAGCAGATGTGGGTGTCATCTTATAAAGCCTGAACGTGAATACAGAGTGTGAGTAAGCTATCTGACACTAGGAGTTTTCCTGCACTGAGGAGAATGTAGGAGGAAAGAAAATAACAAGATAAAGGTTAACGTTTCAACTTCAGTTCATCAGGTTGATCAAAGCCTGATCCATGGCGCAAGATTGTGTGAGGGGTGCTTTCACTATAATAGGCATCAGGCATGAAATTGGCAACCAGCTATCTTATGATGATGTGATAAATGACTTTGCAATCAGTAAGGGAATATGGGCAACAATGTAAACAACATGTATACCTCAGAAGAAAACATTCTATAGTGCACAATCTGTCATTATTTTAAAAAATTATGTGTTAAATCTCACAGTTTATTGTTTGGAAGAGAAATTTGCAGGAAATATCTTTTAGTTTTGCATTAAAAATTCTGTGTTATAAGACAAACTACTCTGTCATTATTTTGTTGCCGCCAGGTTAGGGGGTCCAGTTTCAGTATTTGCTAAGAAGCTCAAAATACTGCGGCCTCCCCTATTTGTCTTTGCAGTTTCCAACAATGGCCGACTGTAATGTTCTAACATATCTAATGTGAATTATTTACAGTACTCCTGTGTTTCTTCAGGGGGAATTGTATGCACATTGGCCCTTACAGAGTAAGACAGAGGCCAATGTCGACTTTACCCAGCGAAACACAAACATGCGACTCGGCCCTTTTTGGCCGCTTTCGCGTTCCGTTTGCAACCAGTACCAAAGTACGCTAATTCCAAACGGAAAAGAGATGTTTTCTGTGCCGAAATAAGATTATAACCAGCGGGTAAGTTCGGAACTATGTCAGCGCGGATGTTCTACTATTTGATTAAGTTGGATTTGCTAAAATGAAATAGAATTTTGTGCGGATTGTTGGAGTAAAATCTGTGTCAACTCCGTTGCTGCAGTGGTTCTGTAACGTTACCATCCTCAGATCTCTTGTAAAGAACGATCTCAGGGTGGATAATTTAGCGACTGATGCACCAATATGATATATAGAAAAGCATTTAAAGACAAATACACGACGTGCTTTGATGTATGTGTTGACTTCGATCTATTTCGAAACACCGTCTTACCTCGTTAATAATCAACTCTCAGATCTCCGGTGCCTTCAGCGGGAGTTCACATGGCACAGTGGTATTATGTGGGAGTGGACGTGGGTACTGCCAGTGTAAGGGCTGCTTTGGTGACCAGGGAGGGCCTCCTGAAAAGCACCGCAGAGGAGCCCATCAGCATCTGGGAGCCCCAGTCTGACCACTATGTCCAGTCCTCCGCTGAGATCTGGGACAAATGCTGCATGGTTGTCAAGGTGGGAGAGCTGAAAGGACAAAACATCTGCATCACCGCCATAGTTTCATCCTGTTACTGTTACCCATGTCTTAGACGTGGGACCAGGACATTGTGCAAGTCACAACTAAGTCTTAAGTATTCTTACTCAAGTCTCAAGTTCAGTCCCAAGTCAAGCAAGTCACAATACAAGTCACAAATCCTAAACTTTTAGATTTGAGTTCTAAACAAGTCGCAGTGATATCAGATTTAATGCCTGATAAACTGTCCAGATAAATATGGCTGTAAAAACAAATTTACTGTCCTATTTGTCTTTGTTGATTATGTCTGATTGAGTCTCAAGTCAGCATTTTTGTGAGTCGAGTCCACACCACTGACTGATATGTTGGACTGCATTACTATTGGTTTTCATCCATGTCCCTCCACTGACATACGACCTAAAAGCAATGGGCCCGCTGTGATTTTTAAGCCTGTGTTTTGTATCCATTCCAGAGAGTCACCCACAGTGTGGAGAGGAGCCAGGTGCGAGGGATCGGCTTCGATGCCACCTGCTCTCTCGTGGTTTTGGACCAGAGCTTCCAGCCTGTGCCGGTCAATCAGGATGGTGAGTGAAACATGGCTTTGCCCTGACATGACCTCCTCACGTATCATCACGTATCATTCTAAGCCCTCAGTTCCTGTTTTTTTTACCAGAACAAAGATCTTCCTGGTTGCGGGAGCCTCCGGAAAAGCTCCCTTTATCAACATCTTAGTACACTGTACACAGTATGAGCTGCTACGGTTAGAATCAAGTGTTTTTGAAATGTTTACAAGTTTTACTGAAATGGCAGCAAATGTAATTTTAGTGAAATGTAAAGTTATACTTTTTTGATCCATGAAGGGAAAGTCTCCTTCAGCTTGCTTCCCTCCACAGGAGAGGTCATGGGTCAGGGTCAGCCTCAGCCTCAGCACAGAATCCTTGGAGCTGGTGGAGATTCATGTTTTTTTTCAATGACAAACACGCAGAGCAGACACAGGGGGTTGGGCACAGACTCTCAGGTTGAAGGACTGACACTGGGTTACCAGTTCATTAGGTACAATTCAACCCCCAACATATATATAACTGTGGGTGGCCGTCAAACATTACCATAGCTTTGAATTAACAGCTGTCACAAAGTTCACAAAGTTATGATTTGTTGCAAGGATATTACATTACATTAGTGTACTTGGTAAAGTGGTAACTCAGTATAAGTAGCCCAGACATTACATCTATGTCAGATGCTCAGATTTACATCAGATGACATGCTTAATCACAACAGGAAACCCAGTATTGGGCGTGAATGGCCTTTTTTTGTTTCATTGATCTTATTAAAACCCACCCCTCCTCGTCTCCCCTGGCTGCTCCAGGTGAGAGGCAGAGGAATGTGGTGATGTGGATGGATCACCGTGCAGCAGAGCAGGCCGCTCGTATAACCAACACAGGCCACAGGGTCCTGAGCATGGTGGGAGGGGTCATGTCACCAGAGATGCAACCCCCTAAGCTGCTGTGGCTCAAAGAGGTGAGAGGTGAGCAAGGTCACCACCGGTCACAAGATGTTTTATTGTTGTTTTCTGTACTGACTGGTCGGCATGTGCACATACAATTCAATGTTTGGAGGCATCTGATGCTGGCATCTGAAACACTCATTTCTTCTGTTATTGGTGAGATCTAATCAGTTAGCATGTGCTGTTTTGTGCTCGCTGATCAGGTTTTTATTACCACCTCCACTCTTGTCTCTGTCAGAACCTAAGAGAAAGCTGCTGGAAGGAAGCTGCTCACTTTTTTGACCTCCCAGACTTTCTGTCTTGGAAAGCAACAGGGTCTTTGACAAGGTGAGCTTTGGAGGATACTGATGAATATGACTGTGGTAGATTGTTTAAAGGGGACACTTTATACTTGTTTTCCCCCCTCAATTTTATAATGTAACATAGCTGTAGTGTGTGTTTGTTGAACAATAGTTGTAAATCTGGAAATGCTGAAACTGAACTGAACCTCCCTAAGAATGCCATTTTTGATTGGTGAGTTACTTCAGTAACATGTTGAAGTCAATGGATTTTACGTAGTCAATGGAGTGTTTGACCAGCATCGACAATACAGTAATGTTGGCCAAACAGAGCAGCCTTGTTAGGAGGAGGGCTTAAAGAGACAGCACCTAAAATGGCCAGTTTTTAGTCAGTGTGCACAGCAGTGCCACAAAAGGGAAGAGTAAAAGTGAATCAATGTGTTTTGTAAATTAAAGCATTGCAAACTTTTCAAAATAGGTGCGAAATGAGAATGAGAGCATGGAAATAATCAGTATCATATGTCCCCTTTAAACCATTTGAAATGCCTAATATGGATGTGTAACACCTATCTAATACATACAATCTGAGTGAAGTGAGCGTAATTGTTATTATTATTATTATTATGCAATTTATTATAGGCGCCTTTCAAAGCACTCAAGGACACCTTACAAGACACAGTCAAAACAAGCAGCAATATATCAAAAGCTCATGAAATCAAACAAGACAGAGAATGTAGAATAAGAAAAGGTGTGTTTTCAGACGGGATTTGACGGTGGGGAGAGAGTCAATATTGCGAATGTCTTGTGGGAGCGTGGGGCAGAACGGCTGAAGGCTTTACACCCCATGGTAATGGAGGCACCTATTAAAAATAGTTACTTGATGGGACACTGTGCTATCCGTTTGGTAAATTATCCTTGTATGAAATGTTTATTCAAAAGAATTGGGTCACCCTTGATAACAAGGATAATTCTACAAAAAGTTATCATTGAAAAACGTTTTCGACCTTCATCCAACTCTGTTGAATAGAAGTTAAAAAGCAAGCTTGCGTCAAAGAATATCTTAAGAGGCATGTCAAAGTACTATTCTGCATGCCCCACAGGTCTTTATGTACGTTGGTGTGTAAATGGACGTTTTGCCCTCCAGATGGATGGGATGACACCTTTTGGACCACCATTGGACTGGAGGATCTAATGGAAAAGAACTATTCCAGAATAGGTCAGAGAAACATAATATTTGATTACTGTGCATCCAGCCATGACGTTTGAATTGTTTATTTGTGTAATAATGATGTTGCTGTTTCATTTGTGTCAATGCAGGCAGTCAGACCTGTTCTCCAGGGACCCCTGTGGGAGACGGCCTTACCCAGGAGGCAGCAGCAGACTTGGGTTTGAACCCAGGAACTGCAGTTGGTGCCTCTCTGATCGATGCTCATGCTGGAGGTCTAGGTATTAAATATAGGACCTTATGTTCAGCAGACTGTGAGGTATCTGCATTTTGGTAGACCCCCCCCTCCTCTGCTTCAGAAATCAGACCTCAGCCATCTGGTTTTGTTCTGGGACATAAACTGCTGCTGAACTCTGCCCGTTGACCTCTAGCTATGACCTCTGCTGATCACACATTGTTGTATCAGCCAGAGGTTAGAGTTCTCTGCACTTTTAGTTGTTGTACATGTCACAGTGATGTGCGCCCTTTGCCCCGGCTCGTAGACGGACCTTCCACCATAAACTAAAACCAGCTTGGCAAACATTATTCCAGCAGTTAGTGTCACTGCTGAATTCTGTGTGAAGGTTATAGAAATACTTGAAAGCATCATAATGCTTTTGATCTGCAAGTCAGTGTGATTTGTCCCTGGCTGGGCTCTAATGGGAGTTTTGTAAACTTTGTGCAAGAAATCAAAAAGCAACAAATTCAGTATGACCATGTGTTTTTCCCCCCCTAAGGAAATGCCTTGTGATATTCATTAAATATGAGTTGAAATGAAATTTACATTTACTCATTTCAGGTGTGATAGGTGCTGATGTGAAGGGTTTTCATTTGCCTTGTGAAGACCAGCCAATCACGTCGCGGATGGCAATGATCTGTGGGACATCGTCCTGTCACATGGCAGTGAGTTTGGCCCTGTAGTTCTCTTATCAAAAACTGTGAGAACAGTTTCTGGTGTACTTTTCAGGGTTACTCGTGCTTGGCAGCCATGTGATATTATATCTTGTAGTTAATAACAAGATAAGGTTGCGAGCTCCATCATGACGTTTCTGAAATTACACAATAAATGCAGGTGACTGTATGACTAATACAAGCCTGTCCAGTAATTAGTCTTATTCATGGCCTGTGTGTGAATAAGTGAGACTTTCCAACGCTGAGGTGATGTAATATATGGTTAATTTAGGCAACACTGATCCGCAATCTGCCGATATCAGTGTGATAAATCATCGTTCCTATTCACAGTGATGACATTTCTTCTGTCATGACTTATTGTTCCAAAATCTAATCTGTAGCTTGAAATGTATGACTGGCAGCGCTACTGTTTATCTATTTGGAGCAGTAGATATATACAGTATTTGTAGCTATGAAATTGTTGCTAATGTCTGTTTCATTTTGTCTATAACTGTTCCTAAAAATCATTTCAAATAAACATTTTGCCTCTGTATGCGTCAGATCAGTCAGCAGCCTCTGTTTGTACCTGGAGTGTGGGGACCCTGCCTGTCAGCCATGGTGCCTGGCATGTGGCTCAACGAGGGAGGCCAGAGCGCCACAGGAAGGCTGGTCAGTGCTACGTAAAGCTGTATGGATGGGTGACATAAATGCACCTTCATGCTGTGGATTAATAGTAGATTGTATGAAAAAGAAAACAATCCAAAACAAAATGGAGGATGGAAGCATGGCAATCTGACTGCCACACTTTCTGTCTTCAATCACTGTGTCTGCGCTTACGATCCAGCGCCACGCCATGAAAACCTTCAAGGAGAGACGTGAAAGTGTGTGCTGTTATCCCCATTTATGTGATTAATTACAACAAGATTACAAAGAGACACACACAAAAAACAACCTTTTCTCTGATGGTAGACTTTGCATTCCACCTATGCTTGCGGATATTTTGAACAGTTATAAACACGATCAGATCCTCGTATCACTTCCCCCATGTGTAACCCCACCCTTTGTTACAAGATGCAACTAAGGGTAGTTGTGAAATCCAGGTGTGAATGCTCTCAAACACAAAGAAGCACACACACACAT
>OMOW01112212.1:0-13567 GCA_900312555.1 Lamprogrammus exutus
GCAATTGCTCGGGGGGCGGGGGGGAGGACGCCCAAATTGCCGCGGTGCCTAAATACGTCGCAGCAAAGGTGGCTGAGCTGCAGGACAAAAGACGTCGGTTGCGTTTGTTATTGCGAATCGTCTCTGCGCTGCCTGCGATGGAGCTAAAAGAGCAAATCTGGGATGGATTTTTAGAAGCAGTTTAGCTGCATTAAAGACAGCGTTTCTAAGCAAGATTACTAAGCTAACGGTTTGTTTAATGACTCGTACGCAACGCGGTGGTTGGTTCATTGAGAGTATTTGATCTATCGGCTGCACCAGCTGCTTGAATCTCATCACCAAAGATGTTAGAATGTTGTTTTTTTTAAATCTTCATTGATGTTTGAAAGCATTAGGATGAGGAGATTCTCACCTTGGTTTTTTATTATTTATGTCATTTTGGATGATGGTTGATGGTTAATTATTATTTTGCAGCTCTCCATTTTGTGATTTAAATGAAAATCACAGCAAGCGATTAAACTCTTCAGAATAACCAAACGAATCAGTTACTTGGAACCCAAAACATCAGTCAGCGCGCTTACGTGCACTTCACAACTTCTAGTATACTGAGAATTAGACAATAAATCGCTATCTTTACAAACCTTAATGAGATTGAAATCGGCCCGTAAGCACTGAGGGAGAGTTTATTATTATGCTTTTTAACTCTTGCATCTTACTGTAGATAGCAGATAGATTTGTGATTTAGGTCAAATCTGTGGTTTACATGTAAAACAAAGGGTCGCACCCACAACCCAAACACCAAAGCACAGGACTGGAAGCTGCTGGTCCAGTCACAAACACAAACAAGTGGTTTGTTTGTGCCGTAAACGTGATCTGGTTCTGATCCATTGATCCGATCTATTGATTGATTGAGCAGAGTTAAGTATTTTGTGACTCATCGAGTTTCCCTTTCAGAGCACGACGCTGTACACAACGCTGTGCTACACTGCACACACAGAAATAGCTGACAAAATGTTATTTGATTAATTTCTGTTTAATATTTCCACTCCACGTTTCTGTTCTGCACAGTTTACAATCCATACTATGGAAGCCAAGTAGTCATAGTATAGATGGTTCTTTCTCATGTAATATTCCTGATCTATCTTCTCATAATTGTATGGAATTAAAGAGGTAAAATCAATCATTCAAGTATTTGGAGATGGTGGAAGTGAAGATCCCTCACTGTCTCATCTGACTCACAGCTATACTGCACATTAATTATGGTAATCGGTGTCTGTATGGAATATTTCAGAATCATGTAAGCGATGCCAAAGTCTTGTGATCTGATGGCGAGAATCCACCTTAAAACAGAATTTACAGCGTCCAATTCCTCTGATCTCCGTCGTTCAATATTCATAAACACAAGCGATCATTACCCAGGGCTACAAAATATGAAGGGATGCGACTTTAATCTATGAAAGGATGAAGAGGCCATGTTTTTTCATCATCGCATAATGGACGCGCTTTGAATAAACGATGGTCCATCTGTCTCCTCTGCAGTGGAAGACATTAATATTCCTCTTCATCCTCTTAGAGTTTCTCACTGAGTCACGCGCTGGATATCACTCGGCGAGTCTGTGTTATGTGGGAGGTACGAAGTGATCAATGGCTGAAAATAATGGAGCGAAAACAAGCCACAAAGGTACCGGGGGCAGCGAGCAGCGAGCAGCGAGCAGCGAGCACGGCGTAAAACGAGCAGCTCGACTGTGTTTTCTATCAAAACGACTTTACGGAGGTGGAGATTCCTTAAAAAAAACATTGAGTCTAGCATCCAAATAAGAAGAATCAGAGAGCTTTACTCCACACAGGCGCGTGGAGACTCGTGTCTGGAGACAGGCGTGGGACTGAAGCTCATAATTAAGGCTTCTTCATCTCCATGTAGGAGGTTTAGGTGCAGTAAGCGTTCATTTAGCACGCTGTAATCGGTCCAATCGTTTCATCTCGCTCAATGACAAACTGGAGATTTTGGGCCACATTCCTAAAAGTTACCGTCATCTTCAGCTCTTCCTCTCATTCATCAACGTTATTTATCGGCCTTTTTAACGGCTGATTTCCATTTGCGTGGAATGTGTCTCTAACTCTCCCTCATCTTCATCCCCAGTGAGTGAGTCGTAAAATGGTTACGAATCAGAACTGCTTTAGTCTGACGCTACATTACCGCTCTCATCTCGCCGCCGCTTTTGTTCTTGTTACGCACGCGACCACAGTGAGGCGTTTGTTTCCCAAATCGTTTCTCTTTGCTGTAGTGTTGCTGCATTCCTACTAAACGTTGCGTAATTATTACACCTCCTCCTCTCTTAAAGCTACGAGCTCCTCCGCTCTAAACTCTGTCTGTCTTTGGCGAGAGTCCATTTTCTCTGTCTGTGCTGTCATTCAAACACGCTCTAAGATACGCATTACCTCATTAACGCGTTCACTGTGATTGGCTGCAGATAACACGACGGTAATGAGATTCTGGTGCACTCAGCAAAAGCACGATGTCTTTATGAATGAGCTGAAATCACTGTGGGAGAGATTTAGCGTGAACGTGGGCGTATATTGTTTATTGATTGTGGATCATCATTCTGTACATTCGTCTCATCCCCTGTCGCTGTCAGTTCCCTCAGATTTCCTGTTTTTGTTCGTTATAGTATGAGAGATCTTATTTGACACATTATGAATATTACAGAGCTTCTTCGGGTTGGAGCATCAAATGATCCACGACTGTCTGACATGTTTCCACCTGCTCAACTTCCTGCTCAGTCTCCTGCGCAGATCGATGTAAACAAACAAAACGAAGAAGATTTCAGATTGACTTTGCTGAGGTGGGATTTTTGTCTGGAAATGGAGCTAAATATTCAGATGCGTTGAGACAAACTGCCTCCTCTCCCCTCATTTTATTTGTTTGGAAGGTTTAATTTGCTAAGTGCCTTGACGAGTCGTAAAAGTTTTTGTTTTATTTTCATATCTTGCATAGGATAATTTATGGAAACATTTATCCTCCATTTTATTGCGGCTGGAATAAATCTGTCGATAGAGCACATTAAAGTAATCTCAGGTGGAGTCGGAGGAGAGACAGATCCACTCTGTGGTGTTTGGCTGCGTGCACGCTTTGATTCTGTGCAACATTTTAATGCTGACTTTGGCTAAAACACTTTTATTATCAAAGTTTTTACTCTTAGATTCTTCAATTCTGAGGTCTGTCGACTTCATTTCACTGAAAAGAATCAAATTGAAGGATTAGGTTTGTGTTATGGAGAGGATGGAAAGGCTTTTAAAGTGTTAAAGATGTTACGCTTTTTCTTAATCTCTTTCATTTTTATAGTGGGACAGTGAGTGTGTGCTGGATATTTGTCAAGGCTGCAAAAGTTGAGTTTCACACCAAAAGAAAGAGATCAAATAAACAAACCACGCAGAGCAAAACAGGTGCGTTTTTAAAAAGTCGATAAAAGTCAAATGTGAATTGTTGGTGTTTACATTAGGAGGCGTTATGTGAAGAAGTCTCGCCTGCTGTTTCCTTGCTGCACACTTCTGTACAGTAGGTGGCGCCATTAAACACAAAGAAGTGAAGTTGGTGTCTCGTCTCTCGATAAACACAAACCTGGCAGACTGGGAGCAGACTGTCAGCCATCTTGTAGCTCTCGGGGGAATTAATAATCATTACGTCCTCAAATCTCTCTGCGTTTATCGCAAACCGAAGGCAGCGACCAAATAGAACACGAACTACAACCCAGACATACAAAACTGTACGTAACTGCTAATTATTTTCATTACCGTTTTGCGAATTAAATCTTTATGGACTCGCCACAGGAATCACCTCAAGCGAGCGAAAAAAATTTTGTTTCAAAATTTGAGTGTTTCCGTTACACATTTTTCAATTCGCAACTTCAAAATGCGCAAAACAAAAGTCAATGGAACCCCGGCTATTGTCACACCTGTGACAAGTCGACATCAACGTGTAATACGGTTACGTTCACCCGCCTACACACCACTAAATGAAAATAAATACAACAGAATCAAACAAACAAATGTTCCCCTTAAAAACAAACGTTTTGATAGAAGTCAGCAGAAGATGCAGAGGTTCACATCTGCTTTGTGTTCATCCTGCGCTTTATCTCCCCGTCCAGATGCCAATGTTCCCACACACATATATACAAGATGTGATTTGGTCGATGTGTGTTTGCATTATCACACCAGACACTCGGGAAAAAGTGATTTCAAAGTGCAGACAGCAACTTTAAAGATAAGGGAAAATAAAGATCAAAGTGTTTGACCTGCATATTTACATTTTGTGTACCTGTGTTAGGCTGAGTCACATGGTCTTCATCAGCTAAAGGAGCTGTGCTGTTTTTCATTAACTTTATTAATATTGCCGTAGCGAACACGCTGCGTAATGAATACCAGCAAGTGATTAATTAGGTCTGAAATCATTTCTGTTTTAAGTGAATGATAAAAGACCTCGAGGTAAGATCGTATAATTTATTGCAAAGCTGTCTGATGTCTGAAGACGTTATTATCGTTGAGATGAATTTAAAGATGAATAAAGGAGATTTCCATCGCTCCTCCTCGCTTGCCTCTCCTTGACTTTCCGGCCTCACGCTTTGTCTTTCACGTCTGACCTCTGAAACCTTTGCTAACGACACTGATATCGCGTGGATGATGAGGGAAAAGCTGCCCGGGGGACAAGACAGGAAGTCCCACTGGCAGAGACATCAAGCCCGAGACACTGAGGTACAAACTGTTGCTGTGTGATTTGTGTTTTCCCACCCACACAACTGAAATTTATGAGATTTCCTGGGCGTTCGCTGACAAAACTCTTTGAACACCCACCGATAAAATAGTTGGAGATCTGTCCAATTAAACGCACGGCGAGCTGATTCTGACCTTGCATTACCATCCGCCGTTATTTACAGCATGAGATTCATAAAACAGCCCCGAACCCCGAAGTGACAAATGACATCACAGCAGTTACAAAAGGACATCGGATTGTTGGTTTATCGTTTTTGGCACGGCTGGAAGCGAGCGTCAAAGGAGATAGAATCAGTAGATTTCCTTTCTGGTGCGGCGGGAAGGACGTGTCCCAGTGTCTGCCGCGCACAAAGGCGCCGTGAGGCTTAACCAAAGATGACAATGTAGATTTTTAGGTCACTGCCTGTGAAATATTCATCACGCTTCAACAGAAGAAACTTGGGAGAAAGTTAGTTGGTAGTAAAGTTGAGTTATTTCTACTTGAAATATTCAACATCTCGTCAATTATGCGACGTGGAGTCTGCGAAAGAGTCACAAATATTTTGGGGGAATAAGTTTAATTTTCGTGTGATGTTTGTTTGTAACTGGACGCTTTAATTCTAGGCTTTATTTCCAGCATTGAAGGTAAAACTAATGACTAAAAACTAATACAGAATGAAATAAATCAGGTTTGATTAAGATTCACAGACACGTTGATCTTTTTCTGTTCTTTTTTGGTTAGCACAAACAAGTCGTTTAGGACGCCGTCTCTTTAAAGCCCTTATTTTGAAAAACCTTCTGTGGAAAATGTACAAAAAATAAAAACACTCATTAAAAAGTTCCATTTAGGCGTTTCGAGCTTCCGTGTCAGTTTTTGGCCTTTCCTCATAAAGTTAGAGCGAGTTTTGTTTGCGGCCGCGGTCTTTCCAAACATCGTACATCCAGAGCGTGCATGACTGAGTGCAGGCAGGACCGCGGGCCAAAGAATGGAGCCTTTTCCCTGGGCTGTGAGTGAGCGAATGGTCCCAAACGCATGACTTCAACCCGAAAAAGTGGATGAAAATCGATGAAAGTGGAAAGTTGCTGAGAAACTGTGAGATAATGCTACCTCATGGTGGCGCTGTTTTACGCAGCGACACAAAGCAGTTTCTCTGGACTTCCAGCAGGGTGGGCTTTAGTTTTTGATTTGTCCTCACATCACGTGTCGCTGTCCTCACGTGACTCACTTGGAAAATCGACACCACCCTCTGGCGGCTCTGGTACCTTTACTTTTGTGATGCTAACGATTACTGTTTCGATTTTAGAGCCATTTTTATCAGGCTTCTGCAAAACCTCCCGCTAATCGTGCGTCATGAATACCTGCATTAGTCTCTACGAACCAAGATCTGTCCAGCGTCGTCCTATGGAGTCTTTCTTTTGCAGAGGCGCGGTAGTTAAAGGGCGTTTAGCGGCGAAACGTGTCCAGCATGTGCTGTGGAAGCAAACGATGGAGCGTTGTTAATCCTCTCACTTCCCACCTTTCGGTTCTCTCCGCTGCCCCCGGGCTAACCTGCACGCAGATAACGGCGTCGGCGGGCTGTTCCTGGTGATTCACGCCGCCTCGTTGGTGATTCAGAGGTCATTATGGAGAGCTGAGAGCTTGACATTTACACAGAGACCAGAAGCTACTCCGTCTCGCCGGGACACACAGTTTGAACCCGACGCTCTCGTCTCTGTCGGCGTCTCTCTGCGTGTTATTTCCTTTCTGTCTCCAGCTTTTTACTTTCACTTCCACGCCGCTGACGCACGTCCATCAGATGTTTCTTTCAATCTCTCGCTTTGGGGCCTCGTTTAAAAGCTGATTTTTCGATTTTATACTCACGTTCCAAACTTTCCTCTTTGGTTTGTACCCACATTCACCCCTCACCTTGACCCACCTTCATGCCTTTTTCTCTCATTTGTACCCGACACACTCTTCTGCATCCTAAACCCTTCTTTCTCCTCTTTGTCTCCTTCTCTTGCTCGTGCACCGACCCCGTCCTCACCCTCCTCTTCCTCTGCATGAAGGCTAAACCCGTGCACCGCCACAGCCCAACCCTCTCCCGGGGCCTAATTAATTTACTGAAATCTCAATCAGCCTCCGACGCCATTACCATAACCCTCCATCCTGTTTGATTCTCTCTGTTCTGCGCTGGGGGGCATTGCGATGATTATGCGACCCGTCTCTGTGTCGCGACAGCGCCGTCCCTTTCCTCAGATTTAATGATATAACGATGGCGTTCACGCCCCTCGCTCAGGTCAGGACAAATTGAATCTTAACAGCAAAGTTCTGAGGCTTCCGAGTTCAATCAGAGAGAAGTGTGGGTGGGTGGCGAATCTCTCGGGGAGGCGATGAACTCATCAGAAGTCAGGAGGGAGAGATAGAAAAGGGGAGATCTGGGAAGAGAGATGAGGAGGAATGGGAAAGAATAACAGAACGGAGAGCAGAGCGAGGAGCACGACGGCGAGAGACACGAGGAAGATCATGAGGAGCTGTTAGAGATACACAGACAAACGAAGACTTCTGAAGATGCTTGTCTCATGGTTTATTCATGTTCTCCTACATGTTTTCACCATAATAAGCCAGGGTGAGATGAGGAGAAACAGCACAGGGATGTTGAAGAAATGAGGGAAAGAAAGACAGAAGATGAGGGGGAGGAAGGGACTCTTCATCCCTCCATGCCACTTTGGGTTCCAACTGTCCAACTTGGTTTCAGGAGCATCTTGCATGCACTCGGGTCTTGATCCTGCCGTGTGTTGGTCACATTAAGCTGCTTCCCTCATCCACAGTTTAATTCCTGTTAATTTACCCTTGAATTAGATTGTTGGCAGAACATTTAATACCAATGATCGATTTCTGCCACCTTAGGCCTCGAACAAACTGAAGGCCAAAAAAAACAAAACAAGGTTTCTTCCATCTGGAGCTCTGATCCAGATCACACAGCATTTTGATGTTACTAGGCAACACGAAAGAGGATGTAAATCACTTGTGTGCCAGTGAGCTACATGGGATTACAACAAACAGAAGCTATGTTCAGACATGGCCAGAAGAAACATCGATCCAAAACACAAGAGACTCCCAGGTGCCCCATCTCCTCCAAGCTTGATCTTCTACAGATAAGGTTTATCTGTGGAGTATTTGTGTTTTAGTTTTTGTCCATCAGATCAAATCATTTTGATCTGTCAGCACAAGCCACACCTACCTCAACCCCCCTACCTCTGCGTGATGATAGATGTTAGTCAAAAATGTCAAAATGTCCTTCTGCGTGGCCATGCTCTCCAGCTGTTCCTCGACGTTCCCAAGATGTTCTCAGGCCAGATTGTACGCTTGCATTCGCGATCTCGTTTTTTCGGTGCCCACCCAGAGCTCGCGACCATGGGTTTGAATGTAGATCAACGACAGCATGGTTAGGATATGGGTAAGTTTAAGAGAGTCACTGGTTAAAGATTAAAAGAGCTGTTATTGACTTTTTTTGGTTTTCAATCGCAACCTCCAGAATCATCCACTAATGATGAAGACTGTGCTCGTACAGTAACGGAGAGCGAAACTGTAGCGAATCTCATAGAGTCAACGATAAACTATGAGTAAGTTTGGACCAGTGACGATAACTTACACAGGTTTGACCTCACTGAAACACCTCCAGACGTGCTTTGATGTGCCAGGCGGCCATGAAGTGACACCCACAGGGACGCCGCATCGCCGCCTGTCACATTTTTATTATACTTTCAAATGAAGCTCTTACTGTAGAACGCAGCTATTTGAGGTGCCCTCCCACATCACCAAACCTGGTGATGTCATCTCTGTTTTCGTAGCGCTCAGCATGTCCTGGCACCCCACCTGGAGAATCATTGGCCTTTTTATTAACGTGCCATCTGCTCGCTCTCCCGTGTGACGCCGGTACACAACATAGATATACGGCTAATCAGCACTCGAACACATTTGGACAATTTGGTTTTCGCTGTTTCATAGCCGAACAGCGAGTGAAATAAACAGGATATGATGAATCGTGTTTACTTTTAGGGCGCAGTGTTTTCTGAAAATTGTCTCCCCACTTATTGGATGCTTGTAAAAGCCGGTGAGGAAGATGTTTTATTGCTTCTTGAAATTGTATATGGTTCTATGTAATTGAGGTTCCTCTGGCCGCTAAGTGAGACATCAGAGAAGAAGAGGAGAGTGGAGATAATATTCTAATGGAAGGGCAATGATAGCCAAACAGGTGTTAGAAGAGAAACGACTGAAATAGACCTTGAGAGAAGACGGGGAGAGGAAGAGGAAGAGGGATCGTAATATGCGAGAGAAAGAAGAAGGACGCAAATTTAATCTGACCTCCACAAAATGAGTTTTAAAACCCATATTTGTATCCAAGCTTATTCACTTAATGTTTCCAGAGAATAAACAAACCGCTCTCATTGTGATTTCGCTTGTGAAATAGCGGCGCCGATGATAGGAACACACTCTTTTCAAATTCAACACAAAAACGTTTACCGCCAAGCGAGACCCGCTCGCCTTGTCAGTCACGACCGACGCAGAATTGTTTCCCGTCACTCAAAGGCTGCGGCCCACTTGAATTTTATTGAGTGTTCAAGTGATCCTGTTGTTCCGCTGCTAATTTAAGACCCGGATCAGTGTTCCCCTTTAGAGCTTCGGAGGCTTATTATTCCGTAATTACCCTGCCTGGAAAGGGAAACGACACAAAACACACACTTGTTGCTCGAGTGGACCTGAGGGGGTGCAGAATAAATTAGTGAGAGAGAGAGACAAAGTGAGGGAGAGACACCAAGCCGTAAAGTGAGGGTGTATATGTGAGTTTTGGGGGTTTTGCGGGGGAGGGAGAGGCGCTCCGTGTCCCAATTAAGTGCAAAGACAATAGAGACTTAAAGAGAGGAGACAGGACGTATTAGTTCTAGTCATTACTCCAGGCTCAGCTTTAATAAACTGTAATCGACTGGGTATGTGGCGCACACACACACACTCCTCTGCATCTGCGGGTAACCGCACACAAATACAGCACCTTCCACCCTATGCATGAGTAGGTAGGATGAGTGTGTGTGTACGTGTGTGTCTGTGCGTGTGTCTCTAATCATGTGTATATTAAAGCCAAGCTCATGCTAATTACCTTCTCATTAAGTGGATCGTAATGGCTACTTTCTTATACATTATTGACGTAATCCCCCAGCCTGCTCCTTTACCGAGCCGGACTAATAACTGTATTCAAGCAACCCGATGAAGGAGAATACGCATTTAGAGGCAATAAATCTGCTTTTCAAAGGCGATTCTTCCACCACTTTGACAGTTTTAGGTTGAGAGATCGAACAGGAGGAGGAGCCGACGGGCACAAGAAACTAAGATTTACACGTAAACATAATAAACACAGCAGAACAAATCTGAAACTACGACAGAAACGTGATCCAGTAATCCAGTAATGTCTATTTTGCTTCAAGATTAAATGTATAGTTGGTCCAAGAAAGCTGATTTACTGTAGATTTACTGTACGCATACATCACCCAGGCCTTAAAAACCTCAGTGTAAACAAATACACGGCCCAATATGCGGCCCAAATACATTTGTTTGGTGAATACTGGCAGTCAAATACAAAGATTAGCGGGCAGCGCTAAAGCAGAGGCCCGGGGCTCCACGCCATCTACAAAAAGTGACATAAAGTGGGCGGGCCAATCAGAGTCGAAGAGGTTAAATAAAACGTGCCGCTCTTCAATCAGCTTTTCTCCAAACCTCTAAGCCGTCTTTCTGATTCGTTGGCGTCGCTGTGCTGCAGACTCGGCAAAAGTTGACTCTGCTGCCCCCACCGTTTTTTAAAGGTATTGCATCTTGTGAACACATTTTTGCCTATATCTTTATCTTGAAAATGTGTTTAATAAAAATAAGGGGCAGCATCTACAAGTGTGTTTGACGCGGAGACAGTTTGAAATATTCAACCTACTCTGGCAAAAAATGTACCAATTTAAACAAAATATGACTTTTGGAGGACCTGTAGAACCGAAGCTTCAGGATAAGTGAGAGAATCCACTGACTGAGTGATGTTACACACACAAACAAGCCACCTTTCACTGCTGGGGTTCGATACTCTTTAGTGAGTTTGTGAATAATTCAGTCTGAGCTGTGGTTGGATGATTATTACTCATTTCTGTTTGGCAAAAGCGAGAGAACCTAAGCACGTTTTCCCATGTAGCATTTTAAGCATTTTGATATGCACGTAAAAGAGACAAATCCCTCTCCCTGCCTTCTTACGCTGAACAGCCCAAGTTTTTAGATTTCAAACCAGGAGAGAAGTTGCAGCGAGCTGAGCGGCCGCGGGGAGTCGAGCGTTTTGGTTGAACTCTGCTGCTGCTGCGGTGTTACACGGGAGGGACTGAGGGAATCCGCTGACTGACAGGTTTATACTGGAAAGGACCAGAAGTGAGGGCAGATCTGCCAGGAGCTGCTGGAGCAAACATCATGCTGCTGGAGCTGGGATGTTGACACAGAGCACACAAACACACACACACACACACACACAATGCACCTATGTAATCTCATGATTGTGTGTTCACTGACACGTGGACGACTAAATTTGCTTTAAGTACAGACACACACGCATCAGTAACACAGGACGTTCTGACAGAAAATCTCTTTTAATCCTCTTCTAGCTAAATTCCAGCGATGTCTGCGTCAATAACAGGAACATAAAAAGCCTTCAAGCAGCGTAATGTATGGTTAAAATGCACCCATATGCTCGCTCGACGTGAGTTAGCTCTGCCATCTTAATTAAAGACGCCAAAAGTTCAGCCAAAATGCCACAAATGGAACTAATAATAATAATAATAATTCTATACGCAGCTGTTCTCATCCCTCTGGTCGTACATTGTTTCTAACGATGACTCGCCGTATCTCTGCAAACACAGCAATAGATGATCTTTGTCACCAGCATAATGACACCACAGCCTTTCACTGCTTGATGGACTTCGCAAACCCCCCAGAGAGCCTCGCATAATGGCCTCATCACATTAGCGTTGAAAAACACAATGGGTCTCTTTGGCACGGAGCAGTCTGATGGCGTGGACATAATGCATAACTGAGGAGACAGACGGCGTCTCTTGGATTTGACGGTAAATCCAGCACACGCACATATATGAGGAGCTATTTGAAGTGGAGATGATGTGGGAAGGGACCTTTATTTTGACATTTTAGAGAGGATCCACTCTTTTGTTAACCATCCATACATTGCCACCCGCTTTTAATGAGGAAACGATTGACAGAATTGTCCCCAGCAGAGGTTGCGTGGAGGTCAGAATTCATCGAGATTTGGCCGCTGTCCTAATACGCGAGGCGGGCCAGCTGCACCTCACAGCCGGGCCTGGAAAAGGCAGAATTATCCTCTTTTGATCTCTCCAGTCCCGTTTCTGTTTAAATCTGTTTAGATCTGTTCGCGTAAATCAATAGGACAAAGTGAGATGTTGATCGACAAAAGCCAAAGCCTACGATCGGATTAGTCGCAAAGCTCTAATGTGAACGCGGCTTCCCAAAAAAAAGCTGGAACACAGCGACCTCCTTCTACACTGGCTCTGCTTCAGATAACACTGATTTGTAATAGTCCATAAAACAAGACATCATGGCTGGAACAATCGTGACGCGGCGGCCAAAATGACCTCTCCCTGCTTCAGCGACCAAACACACTTTGGATTAGGATTGGCATCGTTCCCGTGGAGACAGAAACGTGTCCATATGGTGGGAACTCGCTTAAGCTAGTGAGTAGAAATCGGGCGAGCTGATGGCTTCTCATCAAATTTCCAAATCCGACAGCTCTGAGCGAGCCTGACACAATGTGATCGGTAAAATGGTGTCAGGTGACACGGAAATCTCGCCTACATCACCTGACCCCTAACCCTCAAAGCGAACAAATTGGGAGCATTCACAGGATTTCTTCACGTCTGGTTTGTAGGTGAGGAGGTTCTTCCCTGTTCCTCCATTTTGGCTGCGGACTCCGAACAGAAGGACGGGGGCCTGGAAGAGACCTAAAGCTTGAAATGCCTAAAATGGCCGGATTTCGCTCATTGTGCACAACGGTGATGCAGCAAGGAAGTTTAGGAGAAGACCAGTAAAGCCCTTACGATCATAGAAAATTGATTTTGATGGCTGATAATCAGATAACCCGACTACGTTAAAACACTTTGACTCCACAAAGCAGGATTGCAGGTTGAAGCAAATAAGACGTGACGCGTGATAGATTCATCTGAGCTTTCGATTAAAGATGGAGCCTTGTCACAGATATAAACCTTTCAAAGTGAGCAGAAGAAGAAGAAGAAGAAGAAGAAGAAGGTACAGCGCCGTTCATCCAGATCAGAGAAGGAGATAAAAGAGATTTCATTCTCCTCTGCCGGAGATCAAAAGCAGCGTTGTTGTGGCCTGAACTCTGGGGCTCCAACATGCAAATACAAACTCTTTAACTCAGCAAGTCTGCGCCGCCAGCGTGAGGTTAATGAGTCATGTGTAATATTTTAAGTTAATGGAGCAGAGCGATATTGCCTTATACTCGGATACATATGGTAATGGGGCAAATCGGCGTGCGTAGAATTACAATGTAGATAACGATGTGGCAACACAGCGTATATACTGTGCGACGCGTTCAATCGCAATCGCAGTTTTTCACAATTTTTAACAAATATGTTTTATTGTGCATTCCAGGTAATATGAATCAAACTGTAGGTGTTTCTGTGCTGTTACTCGTGTTTCTTACATTCTTATTCTCTATTTAAAAAGTAAATGTACAGCAGTTATTGATCCAGAGGTTTGATACATGCATATTCATCAACAAAAGCAGCGACTATG
>OMOW01112215.1:0-13540 GCA_900312555.1 Lamprogrammus exutus
GGTGGTTCCTCTTGTATGCAGGATTCAGAAAGAGCTGGCTGACATCACACTGGACCCTCCGCCAAACTGCAGGTACAGTGGGTTTCACGCCTCACTCCTCACGCAGCCCATAGTTCATGTGCGATGGTCGACTCGTGCAACATCAAGTTTATTTCCTTTTAAAAACATTCAGAACTGGTGGATTGCCTTGGAAGATAAGCGTCATTACTGGGCTAGAAAAGTGAAACTAAGTCATTAAAGCAAGAAACTACTCATATTTTAGACATAACTACAACATGCACTGGCACTTCCTTTTATCGGTTTAGGAACGCAGATACATTCATATTCAAGAAAAGCATAAGGGCTGCAAAGATTACTTTGTTACGGATTCATTTACAATTTAAACATAAATATAAAATTGCTTTGTGTATACCAAGTAAAAATAATGACAACTTCCCATTTAAAAAATCCATAGAAAGAATCCAAAGCGATGCCTTGAAATTGCATATTTTGTTTGAACAAATAGAAAAGCCTACAGGTCCTCAATTTATAATGACACATGGAGCAAAGTTTAATACTGGAGAAGTGGGAACATGCAAACGTTAAACGGACATAAACACTTAAATATCAGCATTGCCACTGATTGCTTATCTATCAGTTAAACAATAAAATGACAAGAGAACCCCAAGACAACAAAGGAAATATTCATGCAGTATTTAAGCATAAAGACTTTTGATATGTTGAGGTTTTCTAACGTGCTGCAGGCGTTCACCCTCCCGCGGTGTCTTTGGTCGAGACACTAAATCATCCCTCCCTGCTTCGGGCCGCTGCTCCTCAGCTCAGCCTGACCTCTGACCTCCCAGTGGAGGAGTAACAGGGGAAAAAAAGGAATCTGTCTTATCGTGGATCAGTAGATCAAAAAGGTAACCTCAGGCCAGAGGCCGCGCCAAAAATGAGCACCGGCTGCACATTGTTGCCGTGTGAAAGCACAGACTGGCAGTATTTATTCAGGATAATGGCTCAAAAGCAGGTTTGACTGTTGACACTCTGAAACTTTGTCACACGTGTAACCTAACGCCTGTCAGACTGATGGTGGGTGGTAAAGCCTAGCGTAGGAGAAATGCAGATGAACTTCACTTTGTTCTCCCCTGCTGCCAACTTACAGGCAGCCTTCATCCGGAGTCTGCCTTCACAAAAGCAAGCTCTCAGTCTCAGGAAAGCAGACGGCGGCACGGACAAATGTTTTTCTTCACATGCAACAAAGCTCGATTTGTGTTAGAGGTAATCAATCGGTGTAGTTTCAAATTGGACAGTTGCAGAAATCTGAAAGAAAACCTGTGGCGCAGGATCTCGTGCTTTCAGCTTTTTAATTGTTCTTAAATCGCTTCTTTTACCGTCATATTGATTGTAGACTTAACCAGCACCTGCAAAAACTCTCCCCACTTCTCAGGAAAAAGCAGAGAACACTGAAAAGCAGCACAATGCTCATCAAGCCCCCATTCAGATCAAGCGAATGTCCTTTTAAAATGTGGATAAGTGGCAGTGAAACATTCAGGGAGTGTAAAGAGGTGATTAAAAAATCTAAAATGTGCCGGAAGGTTAACACCTACTTTCTGTCTGCGAGCGCGATGTTGCTCTCGGTTAGATGAGTGTTTTAAATCATAGATTAAGGCTGGATGAATGTAATTGAAAGTCCTGACGATGAAGGACAGCCGCGGTGTGGGGGTAGCAGGCCTGTGCCACTCAGGCCCGTGTATAATGAACCACCTAATCATCAGAATGGAGCGTGACAGCTTAAAATACAACCTGTCCCCGCACGTGAAGGATTAAGAGCCACATTTAATTAAGCACCGTGAATAATGATAGTGAAACCGATGTGATAGCCTGTAATAAATGTTGAAGATGCAGTCAAGCTGAACTTCCTATTAAAAATGAAGATAAAATGTCTGCTTTTTTTTTTTCCTCCACGCCATTAATGGAACTGAAATCATATTGACGTCGTTTTTGCTGCTTTTGTTGGTGCTTAGTTTTATCATCAGGAGCAGTAATTGTTGAGGAGGAAGTGTTGAAAGTGACGAAAAGTCACAGGAGCACAATCAGTGTCACTGCAATGATGCGTGTAATCATTTTTATTGGTTAATTTAATTGCTTTTACATTTATTGTGACAGTTGGCGATCTGAATTAAAACGAGAAAAAACAACAGACAGGATTGTGAGCTTGATTGATCTGTCAATTATGTTGATTTGATCGATCGGTCTGACGGTATATGGAGTAAACATCAACAACAATTTGATCTAAGTTATTCATGTTTGATGCAGTTAAAACATTTCCCACAGTTTGCTTTTGGATCGCCATCGGTCACTTCTCATCATTTGGGCAAACCTTTAATTCATGTATGTGGGTTTATCTGGATTATGCAGGGTGAAAAACATAAGGAACGAGACTTTAATCCTTCCTTAACTCTTATTTGATAACGAAATTGGGTCGTGTCCCGTAATGTTTTCTGCTTGGCCTCAGACGTTCTGAGTCTCAGAGATCCTTTAGTGTTTGTTTTGAAGTGCCTGGGGTAGTAAGTGTTGCTCTGCTGCTGCTGCTGCACAAACCGCTCTGTTACCTCTCGCTGCTCCCCCGCGGCCGCTCTCAGCGCTGCTGTAAACGCTCGCTCATCTGTCCTCTTGTAGCAAACGTAAGAGCGGCTCGAGCAAATACCAGATTATGGCTTCCCTCGATGGGTAAAGAGGAGCCGGGATGAAGCGTCCGGTGCGACTGAACAAGCGCTCGATTAGTTGATTTATCATTGGTTGTTCAAGCGATATTTAATCAGCAATTTTTAACAATCAATTATTGTCTCTGTCATTTATCGAATAAAAATACCAAATATTTGCTGCTTCCGGCTCCTCAAATGTGAAAGTATGAAGCTTTTCTGTTGCTGTTTCATGTCACTATACATTTATTCATGTTTTCATAAATGTGATCAATTTCATAGCTGCTTTTTGAAGAAATTGGGAAGTTGTCACTGTAGCTCTGCTCAGGCGGTGAATGTTCCTCAGGGGGACGTATGTGGAAATGTCTCTGTGATGGAGCTCGTGCATTCAGACAGCAGAGGACGAGTGACTTTTGTCCTCTGACTAGATTGATTGACGTTGCCGTATCCTATTTTTGTCCTATTTTACCATAATTTAAGACCTGTGCAGCGGTTAAAGGGTCAATTTTCAGGAGTGGTTTTAATTGATAGAACTGGGTTAATGAACTTCTTGAATACTATGAAACAGCGGTCCACACGTTTCATGATCCAAGATAAAGCTTCATGCAAAGCCTTCATGTTTCTGTGTTTAGTGTCTCTGCAGTGCTCTCATGTCTGTCCACCAGTGAATCTCCCCCAGTCTTGACGGCGACATTTCTGTTGTGCCAAATGCAAAAATGATGGTTTGTACTCATTACTACGTCAAAGAGTGCAGGCCAAAAAGAGTTTCAGAGCTCATTTTGGGCCGGCTTCTCCTCAGAAACTGGGAGATGCAGAATGAGTTTCTGTTGAACAGATCAGAGGAGCAGAGACCAGCCTGGAATTTTCTTCGATGTCGTGGGAGGAAAAACTCAGACGTTGTGGACTCAGACTGTCACCTGTGAATTGAGCTGCAACCTCACATCCTCACGTAATTCATTTACTGCTCATAATGTGAAAAAATAGGGACAAATGTCCACCACAGGCTCTCTCTCAGGAGAATGAAGGATTAATGGACACAATTATTGGAAAAGGGGGGTAAATAATTGATAGATTCAAGCAATAATGAGTAGAATCTTTTGTTTCGACTGTATTAATATAAATATTAGTCTGTGTTAATAAGTTTGATGTAAAACTCTGCCGCTTGGAAGTTTCCATCCGTCTCTCTCTCTGTCGTGTCTCTTAACTCGTCCTTTAATCAGCTCATTATTCCAACTTCAGACATGTCGGAGAGTTTGCTCTGAAACTCTAAAGTGAGCGTTGATCAAAAGGCACAGTGCAGCACATCATCTGCCCCCCCCAGGACTTTTGAATCAATACTATTATGTCTTGTTCTCATGACCCCCGGGGGGCCGGAGCCCACATGTTCTGCATGTAAGAGGGGGTGAAAGCCCGGCTGCTTTGAGGGGAAATCAATACAGATTACAGATCACGATGCATTGACACATCATCAGGGATTTGCTTTGAACGGAGGCGTCTGCTGAATGATGCTCAGGGGAATAGAACCTTCCCCGCCACGCCAATACGCGAAAGATTGTCTTTAAGGAGATTCACCAAGGCGCTGTTATCTTTGATGAGCTGTGGCGGTAGACAGAAACGAAGTCATTTCACGCCTTACACGATAACTTGTAAGTACGTGAAATTTGATTCTGACATTTTCTTTCATCCATCAGAGGATTTCGTGGCGAATTTCAAGGGTAGAAAAATCCTCTTTTGAAAAAAGCTTTGGCGTTTCCCGTTAATGGCACCTATCAGGGAGATGTTGAATGGCGGCGCACACTCGATCTATACGCGAGACCTTTGAGAGGAAGACAAGAATGCACGACGCCCACGTACTTTGAGCGCACTGCCAGAGAGCTTTAGCTGCGCTGTGATTCATCAGGCGTTATCGCTGCACATGAATGGAAAAGGCGTGAATATGTGGTTTTCACTCAGTTGATTGATTACTTCATTGAAGGAGATCCAGTTATGTCCATTTAAAGTAACAGTGTGTAATCTGTTTTGACAGAGAGTCTTTCTGCGTGTTGTCTGAATTGTTGATACCCGCGAGGCGCAATGATTGGGATCAAAACTGCGTGGGCGCTATTATTTCTTGATACTTTTATCTTTTTTTCATTTTGTGAGTGAGTGAGTGACACTTAAAGCGAATTTGATGTCCAAACCAGGTTACTGACATTTATCTTTTTTTAAATTGTATCATTCTGGAGACATTTGTCGTTCACTCACCAGGCTGTAATCAATAGAGTGGATCCATGGAATACATGAAAACGCCTCTTCAAGATACAGTTCTAAGTTTAGTTAGATACCAACCTGAAACGTCTTTATTTTTTCACACTCCCGGGCTTCCTTTCATTTAGATTTCACTGCGGCTGCATAAATACCACATGGCTCCATCAGGGTCCATCACGCTCCCTCATGTCCTTTATTCTATTTGTTTCTTAACGATGAGAGAACCTGATCTGGCTCATTAAGGCCCAAAGTTAACCAACAGAGACGCAAACAGGCTCTGAATCTTTGAAATCCGATATAAAGCACATCAGCAAAGTAATAACCGTAATATTTTTAAACACTGCTTGTAATGAATGAATTTACTTGGATAAAATGTTCACACCAAAGCCGTCGTGATCAGGAGGCTGTGGATTCTGGATCTTTGGAGCATCAGGAAACATCGTTCCACTGTAGATGTTATTGTGCTCAGTGCTGCACTATCAACATTTCTTCTAATTAATTCTCATTGGAGGTCTTCACACGTCCAAAAATTTGGACTCGATTTTGAAACAGACCTGTGGCAGTTGCACGGGACCCCACCTGAATATGATTTGGACCCCAGCACGACTCGGGTGCAGTAACTAAGGAAGGTTGTGTTTTCGCTTGCAGTGCTGGCCCTAAAGGAGACAACATCTATGAGTGGAGGTCGACCATCCTTGGACCACCGGGCTCCGTCTACGAGGGAGGGGTCTTCTTCCTGGACATCGCGTTCACACCCGATTACCCCTTCAAACCCCCCAAGGTACACACCAGCACTGCACATCTGTTAACCCTTAATCATACAGCCGAGTTATGTTAAGGCTGTAGAGAGACATTTGTTCTGTTCGTACAGAGAAACACAGCATAGACGGCTTTAACGCTGCACTCATGTGGGTGCGGCGAGAGGAAACAACAATCACTACTGAGAATCCTTTGATTCTGACTCCAATTCTGCTCATCAGTTTACATTCAGGTTCTAATCTGGCTTCCCATTGATGTAATGATTCTGGAAAGAAACCAAAATATGTTGAAAGCAAACTCAGTGCGAGTGTGTTTGTGTGTATTTTTGTCTAAGCATGGTTGTGTGTTTGTCAAAGAAAAGCAGCATGACTGCGGCATCGTGGGTATTTATATTGACATGGCTCGGGTATTTGCATGCGTTTGGATTTTGCCCAAAGACTGCAGATGGAAATCAGCACGTTGCTAAATCTGGTACAAGCATCTTCTCTCGTTTGAGGCTGCTGCACTTGGTTCCTGACAAAATGAATCAAATTAAACTGAAACTTCACTCAGACATTAGACATTCAGAGCATGTCTCACAGTCTTCACGAAGTCCAAGACGGGTACCGATTCATTTGTCTGTCCCCACAAGATTACTTGGCCCAATTCAGCTACATTGCGTGACAAATATGCTCGTTATGGTGGCTATGAAAAACGCTTCCAGTGGAGGGAAAATGCCGTCGTTTGTCTTTAGAAATGTGTGTGTACGCAGGGATAAAACCGAAAATTCAGAATGATGAAAGCAGAGGAAGAAGGAAAAAATGAGCGAGTTTTCTGGAGAGACTTTGAAAGCTCAAAGCAGATAGAAACAATAAATATCCAAGATAAGAGCTGCGATGATGCCCTCATTATACATTTAAATAAAGTGGATTGACCAAACCTTTGTTTATTCTTCAGCTGTCCAACATTGCATACATGTATATTTGATGGAATACCGTTCGTCCAGGCTGCGTGAATGTAAATCAGATCTATTGTGAATGCAACAGCTGTGGACTATTTAAGTTTCGTCGATGTCCGTGGAAAATTCTCCCCTAAAAGCAACACGAGCCCCTTTTCTCTGAGAATCAAATCTGTGTGTGAAAAGTTCATTTTACTCCATGATCTGCACTTAAACCGTTACATGTGTAGATCTACACGGAAACATGACAAATATAAGATTTCTGATGAAGTTTTCTTTGTTCTAAACGGTTTTCATGTACTGGATACCAATCACTTTACATGTAAAACTGCTAACACGCTGAAGATGTGACGGCAAGAAGAAGCTGTAGTATTTGGAGTACCCAAGTCAGCCACTAGAGGGCACCCTTGTCCCTCAGAACACAGATGAGAGCATATTTTGTCACAGCTCCTGTCTGCAGGTTTACTCGCATTTCCGCAGCCCCAAAATAATTCAGCACAAACATTTTCTTACTTTTCTGAACAAATGATTGACTTTCCTCATCTAATCAAAACAAAACTTTTTCAGCTGAAACGTCATGAGTTGCATATGTTTTGTAAACTCATAAATTGCTTCATCGAACGTACTTTTAAAACTTTAAAAAGGGGGAAGTTGTAATATTTCAGTGTATTTCAGTGCTTACTTAATATCATTAATGTCAAATTATTTATACCACAACTCGATGTCGCACATGTGTGATTTCTGTGTTGGGTTTTCTTTGGTGGGCGTTGACTGCTTTTTATCAGTTTGACTCTCTTACGTTTGGGAATATTTGAGAACAATTAGTGTAAAAATGTGGATGCACTCTGGCTAAAGCTTGTGTGCGTTTTGTGTCTGCAGGTAACGTTTCGCACCAGGATCTACCACTGCAACATCAACAGTCAGGGTGTGATCTGTCTGGACATCCTGAAGGACAACTGGAGCCCCGCACTGACCATCTCCAAGGTGCTGCTGTCCATCTGCTCCCTGCTCACAGACTGCAACCCAGGTAAGACTGCAGCAGGATGAAGGAGTCTGAGTCTGAGGGTCGTCGCTGTGAGCAAACTGCTGAATACAAGCTGTAATTAGTCATTCAGAAGAAATCGCATTGACTTTCTAGTCTGGACGCTGACGTTGACTTGACTATTGGTGGTTTCATTGATTTAGTATTGCACTTCCATAACATACGGGGACACAAAAGAGGCTGCAAAATGATGTAAAGCAATGAAATAGAGTGAGAAAGCTCTGAGATTGTGTTGCGAATTCAACAGCCCATCCTCTAGGAATGCTTTTGACATTAAGTCTTAAATTCAGCTTTCAGCACTAATGTGGAGTTAGGATCTCCCTGACTTTGCAGTTTCCCTCTGCAGCCACAGAAGCCTTTATTTATACTATAGTTTCCACACGCTGAATCGTGTTCCCCTGACCTGTAAAGTGAATTAGTCGAGTAAAACCTCATGATTCTGCTTTTAATGTGACATTTTTTTATAACTGGTTTGTTTTTTAAAAGAAGTCAAATTTCATAATGCTTTAAAAAATACTTCTTAGAGTTTAAAGAATTAAGATTTGTTTAAAAATATATTTAAATTGTTTGCAAAGTCGACTTAAGTTTGACATGAAGGTGAACTTCAGTTATTGAAGTACTGCGTTTTTCTGTACTTGGTATTATTAAAGTGTTTCAGTCAGTACCACATTTCAGTTCTCAGACTTGCTAATGTGGGATATGTTTAAGTTTACAAGTGTACAGATTGGTTTCATGTGCACAGAATTTCTTGCTGATTTTATTTTGTCATCACAAAACTAATTGGGCAGACTGGATGGCACAGGAGGCCGATGTTTGTGATGTGTTTGTGTCATTGTGATAAAACAAATCACAAATCGTAAAGAAAGACTAAGATTTGTTTGCATAGATGAGGTTTGTATCGCCTCTCAAAACTCATGAAGGGGATTTCCAATGGGGAAACGCTGGTTAATGTTGGCTGTGGTCAGGAAATGTCTGTATTTACCAGCCACAGAATAAAGTCAGTTTATATCCCTGCATGACAAACTTGATGTATTCTGAGAGCGATGAGTGTGTTTGTAGATTTGTGGACTACCAGTTAACGGGAACGACTGTCTGATACACTATAATGGCAAAAATGTACTTTTCGATCAGAAAATGGCATCCTCGATGGATGAAAACGCGTTAGTTGAGTTTGTGAAATTTCTAATAATGATGGTAAGACATTCTTGCCAAAATCTTCACCTTTCCTTGCTCAAAAATGAACAAAAAGTCAATAAATGTGGACACAGCCGAACACAATAATGGGTCAAACTGTAACATTTCTAGCTGTGTCCCATAATCGACTATGAGAGAAGAAGACTCTTGTTTTGTTGTTTCTACACTCAGAGCTAAACCTGAAACCTGCGTTTCCTTTCAGCCGATCCCCTGGTGGGAAGCATCGCCACCCAGTACACGACGAACAGAGCGGAACATGACCGAACGGCCAAACAGTGGACAAAGCGATACGCCACATAAACCGGCAGAGGACGGCGGTGACAGGAGGGCAGGGAGGGGGGCGCCGGGCGGTGTGTGTTTTGTGGGTTATTTCTATCTCAGATTTTTAGTACTTTATTGTCTGGTATATTTTTTGCTTCCTGATTAAGTTATCTCCACAAATATGGTAATAAAGAAACACAATGGAAAAGGAAGCGTTGTCTGCCTCCTGTTTTCTTTTCCTCGTTATTTTGAGGTTGGACGCAAACTGCAAGGCCGCTGAACAAATTCATCACAAAAGCGACCGCTGAGTTTGCCTGTAAGCCACATTTCAGCAGGAATACTACGTTTTCCACGGTGAAAACAAACATAATATTGTCTTCATGTCGTCCTCAATCATTTTGGACAAAGAGACGGCGTCTCGGGTTTGTCTGTCCTGGTTTTGAAATTGATGCTTGAATGGCTCAAGACCTCTCAAGTCACAAAGTGTGAACGCCACGCCTCGCCACATGCACTTCCCTGTTCTATATTCTCACTACTAAAGCAGAAGTGAGAAGTGATCAGTGAATCATTCCAAAGCGTCACCAGTGAGCCTCTGCAGTTCACAGACACAAAATGTTCTGATCCAGGGTCGCCACATCTCAAATTCCAGCTCAATTACACTTTAAGCCTTGAATCTGGGGGTCTCAAGTAGTTTTAGCAAGATAAACGCACTGAGTAAAGTAAAAAGTTAAAATACTACAGTTATTACCACAATCAAACCTTACACTTTGTGTGTGTTTTGATACATTACAGTCATGCTGTCAGCAATATTCCATCATGAGATAGCAAAAGTAGGTTTTTAGTTAGAAAAAAATCCAAATTAATTAAAAATCAAAATCAAAATATTAGAAATGTGTTGAAACCCACTGTGCAGCGATTTCAGCCTGATGTTGTCTCAGATATGACACTACGATATAAGTTTATGTTACTTTTAATTCGTCCTCTGCATGTAACGCATCCTCACTATGAGGAGCGGTGGGCTGCCGCAGTGCAGCGCCCGGGTACAAACTCCAGGTGGCATTAACCTGACTTGTTTTTTGAGTGTTGTGGAAACCGGAGCGTAGGGTACCCAGGGGAAACACGCAGACCCGGGAGAACATGCAAACTCCACGCAGACAGGACCAGGCCAGGGGAATGGAACCCAGGGCCTTCTTGCTGTGAGGCAACGGTGCCATCACTGCTCCACCACACATTCAAGGTTGCTAGTTCCAGATCTTCAGCCCAAAGCTCTTCCAAGCAGGGGATTTTTGGGGATCTGGGTTCTAGTTTGCACCCTAGCCGGATCACTCAAGAACATTCCCATTCCTGTCATGAATCTACGCCTGCTATGTATTGGCTGTGTGCTTCTCATCACTTTTGTAGCAAGATGAACTTTCAGCTCAGTTTGAGGTCCTGAGTGCTCTTGAGCAGGATACTAAGGATCTCCCTGTCTGTAGATCATCTTTCCTGTAATTCTGACTGTCCCCCCCACTCCCTGCTGCTGAGAAACAACACGATGCTGCCACCACTCCTGCCTGATGGTAATGGCCAGTGTTTGGTTTCCTCCATGCTCGATAATGGAGTTAAATCAGAACACTGAATCTTCATTTTCATGGCCTGAGAGTCCTCTAAGTGCCTTTTGGCAAACCCCAAGCTAGGAGTGTCCGGCCACCCTGATTGGTGGAGTGCTCGTCCACAGTTATCATCAGGATCTTTGTCACTTCCCTGTGTGCAGTTTCGCTCTGTGACGACACACTTCTTGAATAATGAAGCCACTGTGCTTCCACTCTGCAGCTATACTCACAGATCTGTGCCTCGACACAATCTCGTCTTGGACGTCTACAGACAATTTGTTTGACTTTGTGGCTGTATTTTTGCCGGTGAGCCTTCGTCGGGTCTCTTCCAGGCAGATTTGTGCCGTTCCAAAATGAATTTAATTCATTTGAGCACACCTGTGACTCATGAACATGAAGGGGTTTGAATACTTCATGAATACCCTGAATGGCCCAGTAGCATATAACAAAAGACTTGAAACATTCAGTATGTTTGGATGCCAGCTAAACTCTGATTATTGTATGAACTGCGATTAAGGCAGAAAAAGTACACATGGTCAGAATTTTTGTGTTTCTTCCATTTGCCAAATACACACGATGCATCGCTTCATGAGAGTATGAGGAGCAAATGCGTGCTAAGGTGACTTACGCTGATTATAACATTTACATACTTGAATATATCGACTTAAAATTGCATAATTTAGGTCAGTTATTTGGAGTAAGCATAAGTCGTGTAATGCTGATTTTAATGCATTAATGATGTTTGCGTGATGTTAGGAGAAAATCTGAAGTTTTAATGTGTGAATTCTAACCAACTCAATGGCTCCGCTGTCCTCAGATATCCTCAAAAGGATTAACACGCTGACATGTCGGATGCCTTTTACTATAAATAATCACACTGTGGAAAAAGCTTGTGTTAATGCGGTGCCGCATTAAAATCATTTGTGCCTGAGGCAAGTGTTTCATGTTGACTGTTGTGTGTAGAAAAGCCTTTAGGTGAAGTGGCAGGAAAAAGTGTGATAAGATAAAAGGTTATTGATGTTTTTGTTTTTATGTTGGCACAATCAGCAGGCGAAAATAAAGATAAAGCAGCCGCAGCCTTGAGGGTAAAGGAGCAAGCTGAGAACTGCGGGGTGGCAGGAGTATTGTTAGAGGGCCCTTAAGCAAGGCAGTGAACAGGCAGTGGGTGGTGTGGAAGTGTACAGGGGATGATTGATAGGTTGAAACCCTAAGAGGTTGCAGCTGTAATGTTTTGTGTACATTTTTAAAGGCCCAAACTGTGATCCAAATGTCATTTCTTATGCTGTTAATTGAGTATGCAAACACACTTATCACTTTATTCGATAAGTGAAACTCTCAAGTAGATAATGTGAAAATAACTCATGAGCACAGGGTTCACGTCGTCATGGAGATCCTGGAAAACTCGAAGCAATTTAGAAACACTTTTTTTCCAGGCAAGAAAAGTCTCATAAACCAGCACAAAATGTTTTTGGAAAAGTCAAGATATTGTTTTAATCGCTCTTATTCTGATGAACAAACTGTTTTCATATGAACTGTTAACGATTTTATAATTCCATACGCTATGACTGGATGAGAATCAAGTTAGGGGCTTAGGCAACTATTACAAATTAAACTATGCTGTGTGTATCATTTGCGTTATGTAAGCTTTATGTTTTGTCTGCAGGATTCAAACACAATCTCAGTACCACATTTCATTTTTCAACACCACAATGGAAGCTTAGCTGTGGAAGTTTAGTTTAAAGTCATCAATTGGTTAAACTCTGTGAGCCCTGTTTTAAGTAAATGGTCTGAAATATAAAGAATTGGGCCTTTTTAATAGGAGACAATGATGGCCCAAGAATGAATGTGTAAGAAGTCAAATCTGTGTTTAAAGTCATTCAGACTAATCCTCTGTAATGATATTTTTGTTAAAAACCAGTAATCTGCTGCAGCATCTGTCTGGTTTGGTTTCTTGTTCTGCTCTGCTGTTAAGAGCTCAGATGTTTCAGTGCTGCAGCTCACGAAATACTTGAGGCTGCTGGATGGTGCAGCGAGTTTCAATGATCTCATTTTTCCTGCGAAGATTAAACCAGGCCACAGTGTACTGAGCTGCTGCCAGCCAGTCATCCCAATCTGGTAAACACGCTCTAGCTCTGAACATGTGTTGGTAGCACACACGCTTTTTAAAATGTGATGAAGCCATATATGGCGTATCGGAACGACAGACTCTGCTCCTTCACATGAAACGTGCTTTTCTCCAAAAACCAAACGTATTCCACGAAGGAATATAATCAGTTTATGTCCACTGTTCTTCTGGAAAAAAACAGATTGTGTACACATGGGACAACAAATAACAAACTGAGCACATTTGTCAGCATGTGTAAAGGTTAATCATTGATACTGACTTTGACCACCGCGTGTGTACCTGATACTATAACTTTGATATTTATGATGCAATAAGTACAGTAAGCGTCCCTTTTATTACAAGCAATCATGGTTTATACTGTCATAATCTGCAGTACTGCAGGCAGCTAATCATTAATCAGACATTAAAAATGTCCCAGTTACAGCACGTCTAATTAATTTTGGCTCGATAACGCACAGTCGTAAAACACCGTCCCTAAGGTGTGGTTTTGGGACTTACAGGAGGCCCAAAAATGAGTCAGCAGAATGAAGAGGAGAAGGAGGAGGGCTGTTTACACATCAGATCTCACTGTAATTATCACCCAGCAGTCCTCTAATTCTGCATAGGAGTAACACGCAACACCAAATAACTCGCCAGTCCTCGAAGGGCCCCTTAAATGAATGAAATTTCACTGCTGTCACTAAAACCAGAGTGAGAGAA
>OMOW01112218.1:0-10252 GCA_900312555.1 Lamprogrammus exutus
GGAAAGTAACCCCAGTGCCTAGAGTCTCACCTGGAGTTTTACCGGCTCTGGTAGCTTCATCTGTAACAGTCCTTCTTTAGGCATCTTCTTCCCTCCATCTTCCCCTCCTCCTTCAGACTCCACTTCCTTTAGCACTTCCACCTCCACGTGCATCTCCTCCTGTCCTTCACAAAACACTGACGGTTCAATCAGTCGAAGGAGGTTCTTCAGATCTCCGTTTTGGAAAACTCCCATTATTAATAGTGTGTAGAAGAGTTTGATGAGGGGGCCAAAGAGGAATTCAGGGCTTCCTCCTATTGGATCCCGTACATGCATGCTTCCCTCCTGGACTGCCTCTGTCAGCATCTCTATTGTTTTCATTTTCAAGATATCTAATGGGAATTCGGGGCTGTACTGGAAACAGTCTCCTGATCCTGATCCTGATCCACTATTTACACTGCGATATGATGATCCAAATCCGCACACAAAACTAGGCGATGAGAATTGCATTCTGGGTCTTAGGGAGGTGCTGAGGCCAATGCCAGGCAGTCCGTGTTTCTTCTTCTCATCAGGAAAGAGTGTGATGCTTTTGGTTTCCTCTGTCATAGGAACGATATATTCGTTGTTAATCATGAGGCGAGCTGTAGCATAGCTGCTCAGGTGGATGTCAATAAGGAGGTCGTAGTAGCCGGCACGAAGCAAACCTGAGGGCAAACATGGACAACAAGCTTGATTTGAGGCTCATGTCTTACATGGATGACCCACACTGCTCATTATTTTTCATTTAGCCTAATTTATTAGTCCAATCACTGTAATAACACCACAGCTGGATGTTAACTTTGATTCTATTCCATTTTTTCAGTGTCGTTAAAACTACCTGCAAAGATCAAACCTGGAAACTGTTTCTCATCATCACTATCTGGTTTGACTGTAAATGAAAGTAAATTAATTTCCAGTTTAGAACTTCAAAATTTACCAGCTATATATAACTAAACTTGTTCTTATTTTGCATTTGTTTGTTTGTCTGTCTGTCTGTCTGTCTGTCACAGCGATAATACAAATAGTTTAAATCAGATATGGATCAAACTTCAGGGTCAGGACCTTTACTATCAATTTGTTTTCAGATCAGTTAACGGTCAAGGTCACAAGGTAAGGTTGAGCCAGTTTGGGATTACATGCAGAGACAGAAGAAGCTGAGACAGCCAAAGTCTACAGAAGAACTGAAGCAGGTTCTCCAATATGCTTGGAACAACCTACCAGCCGAATTGAGCGAAGGCATACCTAAGAGAATGTGATAAACATTAAAATCACTTTGGAAACTTGATATAAGAATCTTTGTTCTTCAGCATTACCCTTAAAAAGCGCTGAAGGACCAGGACACTTACATCTGAGAGATGCCTACGTGTATCAAACATTATGCAGGACTTAATACGGCCCCGGCTATAGAGGACCAGGCGCAATGAAAAACAACTTAAGTCCCAAGTCTGAATCACAGATGCATTTCATGTTTTCATTGTTTTTTCAATAAAATAATTTTAAAGTTGTTCCAAATTTGGTTGAACTAGCTGCTTCCAACGAAGGGGTGTGAGAGATAGGGGGATCTGTGTCTTACCTGGCATGTATTTATTCTCTATAGCCTGTAGGAGCTGCGCCTCGTCCACATGGGAGCAGAGGGCATGAGCCACACGGTTGTTTCCCAGAGCACAGACTGCAGAGTACAGTCTGAGCGTGTGGTAGTGAAACTTTAATAAATCCTGCTGCTCCGACAGCTCCAGAATATCCACCGACCTGCACAACATACACACACCGTGAGAAAATACAGGCAAGCACAATGAAAAGATGAATGTGAGTGTGTGTCACTCCTCTCTTTTCCTGGATTTGAGGAGATATGCCACAAGGTTCCACTGGCTAGGGAGTCTGAGCCTCACTTCCATGGATTTAGAGGAAAATCTAGTGGAAATTAGATTCCCACACTGAGGGGGGTTTGGTTTGATTTTTTCTAAAAACTAAAACTAAACTACCAGTGCATGAAGACTAGTGTGATAATATGACAATATCTATGGTTCCGACCAAGTATTTTAATGCAAATTTTGACATATGGAATACAGCTTCAGCCTTGGTTGAGGTGGATAAATTTTGGTTAAAAAAAGAAAAGAAATATGGAAAAACATTGGGCTGGAAATGCATCTGCCAAGTACAAAAGGTAACATGAACGGAGTCATATCACTGCAATGCATAAATTTACCAGGACCAAAGGGCTGCTAGTTTATTTATATCCACCTTTCAAGAGCAAGCGTCACAAAGTGCTTCACAGGACAACAATCAAAGTCAAACAAAATCAAGCATTTACAAGAGAACACAAACATCAGTGAAAGGCCTGTCTGTATAAATGCAGAAGGTTTTAAGATGCCATTTCCAGCATCATTACAGTGGTGACTGCATTACGTCTACTTACGGGTGTGATGTACTGCAACAAGATTTACCAAAAGAGCAAGGAGTGCTTGCCCAGAGTTGATTTTGTGGCTTACGAAAATAATATTTTTTCGAATTAAAATGTTTCCATTGGAGTTTTCATGGCTTGAAAATGGCTGGTGGAAACGCAGCCTAATTCGCATTTCCTTTTTGCAAAATTTGATTGGCTTGATTTTTATTCCAAACCTGGACGGTAATGTCTTTAATGTAGTTTTTTTCTTGCATCCTAATGGTTATGTCATGCCTTAAATCTCTTTATGTGAACATAAATATACTATGAAAGAGAGCGTGTGTGTGTGTGTGTGTACCTGTTCTCCTCAGGTATGTGTAGAGACATGAACTGCAACGGCTCATTACACTGAACCAGCCAGCCGTGTCTGTCATTAACTCTGGATGCTGAGATCTAAGAACACAGCACTTCATTAATAGCAACACTTCAGGTTCAACCACAGTTCACATCAGACATTTGCCACACACACAAGCCACAGTGTGGCAGCATTACACTGCAAGCCCAGTTTACTGAATACTACATTTCAGAGCAATTCACTACAAACAATAATAATGATAATTCAACATTCTAGAGTTACACTTTTTCTATGTTCATGTGTGTTATTTTGCTAACAAAAACTGTTCTAATTTCTCACAGATTTCTGTAGATGCATCCAAAGCAATGTAAACAATGGGGTTAATTATAATGTTTATGGTGTTAAATAGCATCTATGTTTTGGAAATAATATCAGAGAAATATTTGGCTCTTGTCATTTTAGCTGAAACCTGGTATTTAGACAAACATTTAGAAATTTAAACATTTAGACTAAGCATATGATAGGAGACTTGAAGCTTGTCTTGTTTTCAAATAACCTCCATTTTTATGACATTTAGAGGTCATAATCTGCATTTCAGGTCATATTAATCACATGTTGTGTTACTTGTGTGTTTTTTGGTTTATTGATATTCTAACCCAACATCAGTTTGATTGATCTTACTGGGAATGCACTGTAAAAATTTCCATTTTTATAAAATTGAGTTATCTGTTTCTGCAAATGAGCTCTTAATTCACTCTTCTGTGTGCTTGTCTTAAGTGTCAGCAAGATATTTGTCAAATTAACTTACAATTACTATGAAGTATGAAGAGGATGGACATAATGTCTCTCTCAATTAACAGAGATGAAAACCTTAAAAGCTTTTTGTTTTCTGACCAATAGCAAAAACCACATTGTGATCTACGGTGTGGTGAATCGTTACCTTGAGAAAGTGATTTGGAACACGACTCCATAAAACAGGAGTGAGAAACTGGACATGAAGCCGTGGTGGACACTGGGGAACTACGTTCTTCCTCTCACTCTTAAATAGACCGGCTGAGAGAGGCATCACATTCTGACAGGTAAGAAAACAACACAAGGAAACATCACTGAAACATCAGGCCATAATCAAACAGTCATTACTTCATGCAATGTCAATCCTTGTCATTACATTACTGAGCTCAAGTTGCATGTCCATATTAAAGGGATGTTACAAATGATAAGAGGGAACTGTGAGCGTCTGTGTGAGTTTGAGCACGTCTGGGGGGCACATGTGAATGTATACTGTATGTACAGCATGTGTGAGTGTGTATGCGTTCGTGTGTGTGTTCACCTTTATACGTCCCAGTTCAAACTGGAAGACATTGGGGCTGGTGGCTTTGGCAAAGACTGCTGGGAACAGCTTGGTACTGGGCTCCACCTAAAAGGAAAAAGAGGAGGGCCAGTCATGTTGGTAGAAAGAATCCTAAGATTTTTGTGACATTTACCAAATGTTCTTCAGAAACTTTTGATGTTAAGCTGCACATACACATTACTTCCGAACCTTTTTGACAATCATCAATATTTGTGTCGTTAAGACAAACACAGGTAAGAACATATCATACTGACGACTGCTCAGGACTATATGAACACAGGCACACACTATTTGTCATTAGGGTTTCTGATCAGTTACAGAACATGAAAGAGCAAATTAACTACAACTGATTATGTGAAATTACAGAGTGGTAATTCATCATATTTACACTTTACTGCATTTTCATATCCCCTGTTTATGAAAACAACAGAATGGGTAAGAAAGTCACATAATGTGTACAAAAAGAAAAGAATCAAGGCTGGGAGGAAAGAACAGGACAATCTCAGCAATCAAACTAAGCATGTTATTATTATCATCATTAGTAGTAGTAGTAGTAGCGTTGCAATTACAATAACACACAAAACCTCTTCAACAGGAGGCTGTAACAAAAATAAAAGCCGAATCCATAATTTGCAACATTATTAGCATCATCATTTGAATTTACTGACAAAGCTAAATAAAGACTGTCAGACAGCTGTGTGCCACATTCAGACCTATATGAGATAGCCTGTTGTGAGGCTTGGATCATTTAGGCAGACAAAGAAAAGCTACAGGGACACAGATAAGGTGATGGAATGAATTATTAAATATTAGAGTGAAGAAGATTACATTTGTTAGATGTTAAAGGGCTGTGTTGAGGCACTGAATTGGCAAAAGAATGTTCTTGGAGTGAGTAATTTACCAGTTTTCAGCAATGACAGCAAATAACCCTTGCAATGTCTTAAGGATCAGTTTCCCTGACTTTGCACAGCGCCCTCTACAGTCACAGTCTGCAGTAGTTCTACCATGCTGACTAGTGGTCCACATGATTAATAAACTGAATTTGATATGTAAATTGGTGGAGTACTTGTAATAAGGTCAGTACCTGGTAGTACGTGCTGAGCTCCTTGCCATTGGCAGTAAAGGTTAACAATCCACTGGTGGCATCAACCTGACAGCCGATCTCCAAACCGTTGTTGTTCCTGCCCTGACCGGGACTGCTGCTCTCTCCAGCCCACACCATGTAGCAGTTACTGCGCTTTATACTGTGAAACACATAGTCACAGCATGTTATATAGAGTGCTTCACAGGGATGGGGACAGCGGTAATACCGCAGATATCCACAGGTATGGGGACAGCATTTTAAATGTTCTCACAGTGACAGCTGGGATGGGGATGGACTTAACGATGTTCCAGTATCCAGTGGGAACAGTAATGAAATACATGTTACCTCTGCTATAATGGGGAGGAAATATTATTAAATGTTATGTGCATCAGGCTTTGCATCCTCTTTGGCCTGTCACTCTGGTCTCACGCCAATACCACCTGGTGGTGTGATAGCAAATTGTATGCTATGCTTACACCAGTGAAATCAAAATGAGCGGAACAGTTCCTCAATGCTCCACACTTCTCCACCATGGAAAAGATAGAGGTGTAGACAGCCTGCAACTACACTTGACTTTTTCAATTGTGGAAAATAAGTAAATGTCATAAATGTCTTTGTAGTTGTATGCCAAATCAATCATTTAATAAATGTTTACCACTTTAGTTGTACTGTGGCATGCAAGGATGGGGTGGTGACAGTATTGGGGATGGAACAGTGTTAGGGCATGCACAGATGGGGTGAGGATGGTGCTAGGGAAGCTGAAGAGATGGGGACAGAATATCATCCCCATGCAGCTCTCTACTGCAAAACACACGGCCACAGCATGATACTACACTTTATATCATTAAAATTATGGAAAATATGTGGAAGATTAAATGTATATCTACAGCTGATGAAAGAATAGTGCCCCCTCTCCTGTAATGAATAGCTTCACACTTTCAGCCTTCAGTAGCACATTTCTTATCCCTGCTCAACACGTTTCCTCAGGAAGCACGCTAACTAACCTCTCATGAACTTTGCCCTTCTCATCTCCCAAGGTAACTGTGACGGTTCGGACCTTGTGAAGCTCAAAGCCTGGATCATACTGGTGGAAGTCAGATGTCACCCAACCCACCCAAACACAACTGGGCTCCTGACCAGGGAAGATCCGAACTGAATAATAGTGCTGGAGGGAGACAAAGAGAGAGAGGGGGATGGGATTCATGTTAGATTCATCAGATTTATTTCTCTTTATCAGCTTGTGTCTCAGCAAGTTTCAGAGCAGAAAAGTTGTCAAACAAATTCAAGAAAGCAAATCAAAAATCAAACTACAACAGAATCATGTGAAAACTCTACAACTGTGAACACCAAAGCACCAGATGAGATGGGATGTCATCCACACACTGTCTACCAGCATTCACTCAGCGTGTTTGCATAAAGAGTGAGGATTCTCACTCAATTAACTAACAAAGACGTATGTTCAATATTTTACACCATACTTATATATAATCTATATTAATAAAATACAGCATACAAATGAGACAGATAAATTAGGCTTTTAATGTAACGTTTAAAGCAAAAATGAACACATTTGAGATAATAGTATCATTCAGGAAGATTTCAGTTGACAGAGGAACCAGTAGGGAAAATCCTTAGTTTATTTGCTAGAGGGCCTAACTGACCAGATTGCACATAAACATGAATTCTTCTCATGCATTTAGCCACATTCATTTACAGTCACACACCTACAACATATCTGCTTGGGCTAAGATGAGTATCGTTGATCCTACTAACTTGTATGGCACTTCAGGTATTTGTTTATTCAATTGTTCAACCAATGTCATTTAGTCTTTTTTCAAACAATCTGGAAGGCTTTTGTCAAGCCTTCCAGATTGCCTACCAGATTGAAAGTATCATGTCTCTTCACTTATCTTAAACCATTTTAAGTTTATCAGTTGAGTATGAGTGTACAAAGTCTTGCTGTTTTGTTGAGTTGGGCTCAATAGTGAGTTCTAGTTAATCATGCTACCTATATTAACTTGCTCTACCTGCTGAGTTTCCCTGAAGCTAATGTGAGTAACAATCAGAATTCACACAATAAAACGCAACAATAAACATAGAAATGATAACCAAGGAGGCAAATCTACACAAACAAGCTTTTTCCAGGAGCAACAATCCTGCTACCTGGGTGCCAAGCCATAGGTCTGACATCCTATAGGTCCGACACCCCAGTAGTCCAAAAAATGTCAAAGAAGGTCCCATTGGACCGACAGCCCATGAGTCAGACGGTCTGCTATCCCGAAAACAAATACCCATTGCTCCTAAGGCCCATTGATCCTGAAACACACACTTTGAGTTGTGGGAGTTCAGTGACTGCTGGTTTTAACAGTTCCAAGCACTTGATGAACTGAAGAAGCATACGGACAATTATTTCTCATATTGCTGTTTTATTTATGGACCGCCATTACTCTTACTTATTCTTGCTTCTCCAATGAACTGTTTTCTTTACTTCTGCTATGCCATGCTAACCTACACGCTCACTTGTCGTTAGTGCTGTTGTATGATTATGTGTGTGTGTGTGTGTGTGTTTTTATTTGAAGGTGTTCTGACTTACAGAAGAGCTCTGCATGAGAAATTCATAGTCGTCTCTGTCGTCAGCCATCAGTTCCTGTGACAGACGAGCAGATGAAGTGCAGCTGTTGTCTGGCTTGTTTCTCTTCATCATGAACCTGTCCCAGCAGTTGGTTAGATTAAAAGGTTGTAAAAATCAATGAAGACACGAAATGTGACAAATGTGAGTAGGTGAGGTCATGACATGTTTAATAAGAGGTGGGGGGTGTTACCGTTGCTTCAGCTTGGAGGGTTTCTCCTGGTTATAATCTTTGTGGTTGTTGAATTCATCTCTTTCGGGCCCATTGGGGCCATGAGACGACTTCATTAGTACCTCAAAGTCTGACACCGTTTCAAAGTCCTCCAGCTCCTGCAGAAACCAACAGTGAACACACCATACAATTATTAAACACATCTATCTATATGTCTACAAAGGTTGAAACTCTTACACAAGTCCATGAGGTGGTCTGCCATCATTTCCAATTGAAACATGGTCACGTGTAGTCAGAATGCCATCTTAAGTCCCGCAGAAAAACATTTTTGTGCATGTCGTCATAACGTTCAGTGGTGTTCTAGCATGATTTAGTACAAAATATACTGTAAATCGTGTATCTGATGTTTGGGCTGAGAATAACATGCAAACCTGTCTTGATTAGAAACCATTTTTCCTCAAGGAGGAGAAGTGCTTGATTTTAAACATTTTCAGCCCTTTCTATTGCTCTATCTCCTCTCACTTGCATTTTTGTGGGTTCTCCTGCACATACAGTCCATGATTTCTATTTTCTCTTTAACTGCACCTTGATGTGGAAAGTATAGTATAAATAAAGTATAGATTAGAACTTCAGCAGGGTGAAAGCCAGTGGTTCTGTAGATGTCAGATCTAAAGAGAATAATTTTCATTACAGAGACTTCATTGTCTGTAGTGTCTTAAATACCTAAATGCGAATACTGGTCCTGTTAGCTGGAATGGTTTATGATTTGAGTATTTTACTGCAAATGTTTTTGTTTTAGAATCTAGAATGCTAAAAAGTCATGACTGACACTAGTAAGGATGTGTTTTAGATGGATTATCTGGAGATTAAAGATTAAAATGGGGCTAAAATGGTAAATCAAAGCTGAATATGGACAATTTCAACAGTTTGGGTAAGAACTTCCACCTTTATTTCCTGTTTCAGATAAGTGGTTTAGTTGTTATATGGATAAACTGGATAAGCTTTCTGCTATCTTGTGTGATTCCCTTATGCACTTTTGTAAAGATGTGTTCAGCAGAATCAATGCATCTCAGGAGTGAAGACAAACATATAAAACACTGAGTACAGAAAGAAAGCATGTGTTTATGCTGCTGTTACCCTCTTGAGGGAGAAGAGGGCACCATTAGCTGGGAATTTGGAGAAGGATTCTGCACACTCTATGGGCATGCTCAGCCTGTAGAATGTAATGTCTGTGTTACTGTTCTGTGAACCAAATGACCTCTGAGTGACCTTTAAACATGGACAAGACTCCACTGTCCCATCTATCCTGGTCACCTGAAAAAAGACAGAAAAGGTCTTGATCAAAACACTTCTATAGGATCAGGGCTCCCCAATCTGAAACTTTTGAAGAATTTGTCTGTGGTGTGCTGAGTCATTTTGTGCTTAGCGGCAATCTTGTTATAGTTTTAACAGCTGTTCATGCACTAAAAAGTACTGAAACCTCATACATAAGTCTCCTAAACACATTCTAATAAGCCACAAGTCCTCATATGTTAATTGTTCATTGACCAATCTGAGTTTGAGCATTATAAACAGGCCACAGATAAATCACTGTCACTAAAAATGGCACCACATATCATGTCAGCTTTGGTTCCATCAACACAGCTCAAACTGGACAAACTCCTGTAGAACAAGACCCAGAGCACCCGCGATTGTTCCCACTGAGCTGCTCTGGTCAACACATCCCTCTTTTTCTAAATCCACTTAAATCCTACTACCACCCAAAAAACCTGTCAATTACCTAGTTTGCATGAAAATGACCTGAACATCATTATTTATTTATTTTTTCAATCACTGGAGTATCACTTTAACTTTGTTCGGCCCTGAACAACAATCTTGGTTTCTCATGTGACCCCCAGGAAAAATAGTTGCTCACCACTGGTGGAGAGCCAGTGCAGATTTGACCAGGTGCTAACTTGATGGACCTACAGTGAGTGAGTATAGAGGATTTTCCTTATGATTCCTGTCACCTCTATATGCTGGTGGTTGGGCGGGACAGGCACAAACTGAGGCAGCCTCTTGCTGAGCCACATGGTGACATCCCGGTTCATGTTGACAGCAAAGGGTTCATAGCCTTCCTGCAGGCCACAAATGGTGAAGTATTTCAACGTGCTCACATCTTTGCCGAAGTTCATCCTCCCAACTTGACACACACCCAGACTACACACTGGGACAAAACCTGGGGACACACCGAAAAAAAAACAAGGTCTGTAAAGATGTT
>OMOW01112219.1:0-11068 GCA_900312555.1 Lamprogrammus exutus
TCACTGTAATACAAGAATTCGTATAATAAATAGCATAACATTTCATGTAAGAGACTTCACTTTTAGGTAATAACTATTTGACATTCCAGTAATTTTACTTTAGAGCGAAGACCCTATGACCGCAGATGACCTGTCCGAGTTGCCGTAGCAAAGCAAGTCAGTGGCACTCCTCAATGAACGTTGGAAAGATGGCGACGACATACGCGCAGGCAAGACTCAACTCTGCCGGTGGATAGAAAGTGCTCCAAATAGACAAATATCGGCATTTCTTGCAAACATTTGAAGGTGCAAAGTCTGTCTTATATTGCTTAGACATGGTTTAGTCCATGCACGGCTAGGAACAAGGAGCCACTGCCCTGCTATGGAGCCTCCGGATCGTAACAAGCCCAGCAGGTATGCGAATTTGTTGAACAGACACTACACCATCAGGACCTCGCACTTGCCAAATTGAGAGCTGAACGTGACACTGCAGTCGGCTCTATGGGGGCGCTTGCGCAGCTTCCAGAAATCGACTTCCTGTCAAATAGTGGTACGCGTGCAGTTACTGCATTTGCAACACTGGAGTTGCAAACTTTTTGGAGGAACATTTCCACTCTTCATTGTTTGCCTATATCCGGGTTCCATCTGATTGCCGTTTGCTAGAAAGATGGGCAAAATGCTCGCCAAATGAGAAGGTAACGCGGCGAACAATTTTCTACCGCACAAACTGCAAATGTCAGAGAACAAGCTAGCTAACATCAACAATTAGCTGTCCGCAATTGTCACTTATTTGTTCATACGAAAATTCACCATCATAAACTGATGTTGATTATGCTAGATAAGTTTGCATTTTGCACTTTTAAGGTGGGATTTAAAGTCCCCAAGATAATGCACAATACCGAAGCACGAACTTGTTTGGCATTAGCGATCGTAACATGTTGCTCCTCTGTTATTGTTAGTCCCATAACTTAACTTGGCTCTTGTGTTGTTTCTTGCACTAAACTGCTGAATCATGATGTACGTTCAATGCGGTTTGCACCGCATGCAAATTATAATTTTGATAATCATATATTGGCGTGGAATGATCTTATTTCGTTGACTGTGTTTCGAAAATGTGTGTGCAGGAACAAATGTTGCATTATTGATACATATGTCGCAGTGGCGATTGTTTTAATCGACACAGTGGCAATGTTAGCATTACGCATCTGTAATCCCTCTGTGGAATGCATAATAACAGGCAGCCATTTAATGTTTTTGATCTGATTTATCAAATGTCATAGTGTTTGCCCCTGGCCGCTGCAGACAGACCTTCTAGAATCTGATGTTTTGTCTTGGGCTCTCCTCCTGCATTTGTCAGCAAAGCTGTAGACTTTGAGGGAATGTTATCGTTTGGGATCAACTCTGTTGTTTGTAACAATACTATGCTGATATGTTGCAAATAGCTTGTCGTTGTTAACTCTTTGAGTTATGATTGGATATCAGCCTTCTCAGTCTGAAGTGGAGACAGTAACAATGTGCATGATTGTGTAATACTGCCCTTTGAATCTGACATTACTGCATAGTCAGAAATTGCCAAAACACCAAGAGACTGTACTCAAAGACAAAACCTCATATTATTGCAAACTTGCCAATTTGTTATATAATACTGATGAATACTGTGTGCACAAAATTAGTTGTGAAAGTTGAGGCAAGTTCTAAGGAGCTCAGAAATATGTTGACATCTGCAGTGTTTTGTGATGCAATATTTGGTAAGCTTGTAATTAACGTAAGTAAATTGTGCTTTGTGGATAAGTTGGTTGGACGAATCATCCCTATAGTGATGAGACTGGAAACATGAAAAACATGTACATTGTTCAGTGTATGAATGCTGCATCTGTCTGTAATTAAATTCAACCTTCAGACTAGAATGACAGGCCTCACAATATGCAAAATGTTTACATAATGCAGTTCAGCTCCCACCTCCCAGAATATATACAGTATATGGGTTTAGACTACATATACGTTTCTGGCAACTACTGAGTTTTACAGGAAGGTCAGGGCAAATGCCTTTCCAGATCAATCTATGTTATGTACTTGGTTTGTAAATGAAGGCTGTTACTATCACTGCAAGCACAGAGGTCCTTTGTCAATTATGTCTTTCTCTCATAGTCAGTCTCAAGATATTGTGGCTCACACGCATTCCAGAGAATTCAGGATGTGGTGTGCACAGTGGATAGCTGCTCCAAGCCCTGTAGGCGCCCATGGGTAGAACTCATTAAAGCCTGCATTTGCCAGGAGCACAGGCTGTGGAATACAGATGGTTTGTTCGAGTATTTCCTAATTGCATCCTGTTTCAGCCCACACCTGCTTTAGTGAAATGAATGCAGTGCCTACATTCTACCACTCTCCATCTGCCATTGTGTTTTGTGTTTTACAGTAGAATCTTCAAAGCAACTTCAAGTATGACATGATGTCATTTGCCTACAATGAGCAGTATATGCATGCATATATTCATGCATGTATTTCCTATTGATACAGGGAAATGTGTTATTTGGAACTAAAGAATAACATATTATTTCATTTGAAATTTACATTGATGTGCACAGTTACAGAGGAAACTGAAATGCAAGTTGACAATTAACGAATGTGTGGCGTTTGACCTGTTAAGGTTCAAATGTGCTCATTGAGCATACAGCTGCATGCTCTACATTTAGGGTGGAAGTGGCGTAAGTTGAAAATGACATTATACCATTTATCTCATGCTGCAGCATGCTGTCTGCAGGCTCTGGCTACATTTAGATACGTTTGCATTCATTGTTGCTTGAGGATCTCTTTCCTTAAGCTGAGAATGTTTAAGTAGCTTATATGGTCAGATATAAATTACAGCAGAACAGAACATGCATTGACTATCTGATCATTATAAATTAAATGGGCTGTGTGTATGATAGCAGAACATTCAGAGCTTTCGTGAGAAAACTCTGTAATTATGACATGAGTGCATGATTTGTACAATGGCATGTAGGAAAAGTTGGAAGGTCCACTGTTTGCTATGTGTGTTCCTGAATAGTGTAGCATGTCCTGTTCATTATTTGTAATTCTGTTAGCCTGTGGAACAAATCCTGCTAGCTACGTCACCACTGTTTCTGAGGGAGTTACAGTAGGTCAGACAGAGCACAGGTTTTTGGTTAGAGGTGCATCCTGTTATCCTACACTTTATTCTGAGCTACCATTTCACACAAGAATGAGATAGGTTGACACAAGTAGGGATTACTATCTTGTAACCTTACCAACTAGACTGACATTATTAACCGACACATTATAATGGGGGTAATCAAAATCTGGATATAGCCTACCAACCATCAGTATGGCAGCATGACCTAATTAGTTGGAAGTGTGCTCTTACAAAACCCCCAGCCAGATTCTCCTCTTTTCCTCTCTAAAAATCCATTTTAGTTTGGCCATTGTGAGCAAGTGTGCTCACTAACCAGCTGTGGGCTATTCAGCTGTGGGCCTCACAGTCCACGTGTCACCACCATACAATAGAGTGCCCCTTCCTGGCACAATAGTTCGGGTGGTTGGGTGTCAAAGGTCAGGCTCCCCTGACTCTGGTGGCCCTTGGTATCACGGCTTCAGTCACTATACAGAAAAGACTCGATTTTGTGCTGTTTATTATGCACTCAGTGTCTCTGCCTCGGGGCTCTAACATTCCGTTGGCCTTTATTGGAGACCCAATCAGCCATCAGATGAGCCATTGAGAGCAGCCAGACACCATCTGCAGTGATAATTCACTAGTGGCAGCCAGGCAGGAACAGCTTGAAGATCATAGTACAGCCATGGTTTACTGCAGGGCGTGCAAGCCTCTGACTCTCTCTGTGCATCCTGCAGTATGATTAGGAAAGGCAACAAAGTTTGAAAAGGGGTTTGTGCAGCCTATACTGGAGCTTCTCACAATCTGTCCTTGAAGTGTCTCATGGCAACCAAACAAACAACCGGCGGTGATGGCGTCACTGGTTCCGCCGTCATTCCTGAGTGATTTAGTCATTCTGTTCTGTGCAGGGTAGTGTCTTTTTTAAACCTCCTCTCATTTCTCTCACATGCATGCACTATTTATGTCCTCAGACACCACACACCCATGCATGCTTAGGAATGTTTACAAAAGTACAGCCAAGCACATCCTACTTATGATGAATGCTGTGGGAGGCTCATGGCCTAACAGTTTTTTAATACTGTGTTGCATTATGGCGCAGGCAGACCACCATATGCATTTCTCTATTTCCTCACTGTTGCTTCTTGCTGCCTATGTGGTCTATGTTTGTATTCCACAGGCAATTTATGTGTCTGTTGTTATTGTCGTAAAGGCCTTATTGTAACAGGACCGGACAAGGCAGTGATCTCTGCATCTGCAATCCTCCTGCATGTAAAGCCAAAGGATTTGCAGCAGGTGTCTGTCTGCCATGCAAGTAGTTCCACAGCTGCTCCCGCAGGTCTCTTTTCTAAAGAGATTCTGCAGTGGGGCAGATGGGCACTATAGGTCGGGACTGGCTCGACCTCTCGTGTGGCTCTTCTTTTCAGTGAACAGCTTTAGCAAGTGATTTCCAGATTACCCCCTCCCCCCCAAAAGACTCACACACACTCCCCCAGTGAAAGTGATACAGCCTTGCCCCTTTCAACTCCCTCTGCACAGACGCTAAAAGGCACATGTTCGGGAATGTCTTTCAGTCAGATGATCGATGGAGTGGCACACGGTCAACAACATATTCAATGCTGGGTTTCATGCACCCTCCTCTGTTTTTGGCTGCTTTGTTTTTGTTCGCAGGGTCATGACTTCCAACCTTTTTCTTTAATCCTATTTAAAACCCCTCAGAAAGGCATTAGGGAACAGAGATCTGACAGTGTAATCTGGAAAGGCGTGCTGCTTTCTTTCTTTCTTTGCTTTTTCGCCTTTCCTGAAAGGAGAGTTTTAAGTGATTGGTTTTGTGTGCGCAACTGCTGCTGCAGTGTAAGAAGCATATTCTGCCATGACCTTTATTAGCTGAAATTCAGTCAGTCAGTGTGTTGTCAGGTTAACATTATGTCTAAAATGTCATTGTAAAAAAACTTTTACATAATCAGAAGACAGACAGAAAGTTGAATTTGAAAATTACAGGTTGTGGATTAGTGCTGTGTTTGCAAACTTTGGGTGAGTGAGTCCTAGACATTGACTTGTACATTATGGTTGATGACACAGCAGACAGAGTCAATGATGGTTACTATTTCTTCTTCTCTGGTTGAGCCATTATGTTTACCTAGACCAAGAGAGGGTGCCAGCAGTGAGCCCACAGCTTATTATTTTGTGTCTGCACTGCTCTGGTCAAGCACACAGCATTGCCACTGTATAGATTGGAGACAGCCAATCAGGCTCCAAAGGACAGACCACTCATCCGTCTGCTTTAGGTAGTTGAGGCATTTTTGTCTAGTTGTAGTTTAGCAACTTGTTTTGGCCATGGCTTAGAAACCCAAACCTAGCACTGTTTAACATGGTGCACATTTCTTTCGATTACATACTTGTGAAATGTTTTCAGAATCCAAGAAATTTATTGTACAGTGTAAATTCTAGCCCTAAATGTCAGTGTTTTATTCTGTCTATTTTTGCTTATAAATAACATTCACAGGCAGACCAATCCTCTGAAAGATGGGTCCCAACAGAACTCTGAGGTGGATGACTCTTTGGACTCTCCCAGTGAGGAAGAGGAAGCTCTGTATGGGACTTCGCCTCCTTACAACCCCCGTCAGATGAAACGTATGTCTGGCAAACATCAAAGGAACAGCCAGGCCAGGAGTGCCGGTCGTTCCCCCAACAAGGGTAAGTCAGTGGAAACAACGACGCTTCTGGACATATGGTGCTAATATGAACACGAAATGATAGATAATAATGATAATTGATTCATTACAAAATTATGAATCATTTAAAAAGAATTGGGTGTGTTTTACATATGTTAAACCTATTGAGAGTTGTTTGTCTATTTCAGCAGACGTTAGCCCATCTGTGCTGAGAGAGAGTCCCAGGCCAGCAGACACACCTGAGGAGCACAGTTACAAGCAAGGTAAAAAGCAGAGGGCCAACCAACGCTCCACCGAAAGAGACAACAAGAAGACATTTGAAGGCTCCTTTATGTTGGATCCACTCTCAAAGTCGAGCCCATTTAGTGCCCTCAACATGGATCCCCGGAAGCATTACTTGAGTTTGGGTTGCAGCAGTGGCAAACTCCCAGTGTCTATGCCCCATCCCATAGCCCGGCCTCACCGCCAGACTTCCAGGACAGACTGTCCAGCAGACCGCCTCAAGTTCTTTGAGACCTTGCGGCTGCTGCTCAAACTCACATCTATGTCCTCCAAGAGGAAGGAGAAGGAGCAGAGGGGCCTAGAGAACATGGCTTTTATGGGTCACAACAATGAGGTTATTTGGTTGGAGCTGCAGGCGTGGCATGCGCGCCGCTCAACCAATGACCAAGATCTTTTCCTTTTCACTGCCCGCCAGGCTATTCCTGATATCATTAATGAGGTGCTGCACTTTAAGGTTAACTATGACAGCCTGAAGGTGGCCCAATCTTCAGCAATGCAAACAAGTGGGGACAATGAGAGTGTCACAGATCTTGTCTGTGGAGAGGAAAGGCAGCCTGCTGTAGCAGAAATCAACCACTGTGGAGTAGATCCATGGGGCTTTAGTGCCTGCCCCTCATCATCTATGAATGCAGCAGAGCCTCTGGGCTCTGGGAATGATTGCAGGGAACACCTTCAGCGCCAGCGACTGGCATTTGAACAGGTGAAACGGGTCATGGAGTTGCTGGAGTCTGTGGAAGCTTTGTATCCTTCCCTGCAGGCACTGCAGAGGGACTATGAGAAATACGCAGCACGGGACTTCCAGGGCAGGGTGCAGGCACTCTGTCTGTGGCTCAACATTACCCAGGATCTTAACCAGAAGCTGCGTGTCATGGCCACTGTGCTGGGCTTGCATGATCTATCCCGTATAGGTTGGCCTGTCTTTGAGATCCCCTCACCTCGCTGCTCCCGTGGTAATGAAGAAGAAGAGAATGAGGAGGATGAGGAGAATGACTCGACAGCCACTTTCACAGCTGAAAGTGATGGAGAGGATATGGATAACGGAGAAGAGGGGGGACGTGTAGCAGAGGGAGAGTTGTCTCCCTCTCTGACACCTAAATTTGCCCGATTGTTGTCAGAGGATGAATTTCTTCCAACTGCTGGGTCAGGAAGTGCAGAAGCAGCTGGGGGAGGGGGAGTATTCTGCCCCACAGCCATCTACAGGCCGTTTGTGGATAAGGCACTGAAACAGATGGGGCTGCGTAAACTGATCCTCAGATTGCACAAACTGATGGATCGCTCTCTTCAAAGGTCCAGGGCAGCACTTCTGCACCACACTCCTACACAGGAGGTGAGGATGTCATATCCTTAGTTGCAGGATCACAAATGAAATATTTTATACTAAATAGTCTTATTAAAAACATGTCAATGTTCATATCATTACAACTAAGTCAGGAAGCGTTCCTAGCTGCTGTGACACTGCTGTGGTGTGCTTTAAAAATCCATTTCAGAGGTTTGACCTTAATATACCTACCTACCAACCAAATATATTATTAGGCTCCCCCTTCGCAGCATCCTTGTGTGTGCTCACACACACGTTAAACAATCAACTTGATGACATTTCTGATACGCACAGTCTTAAAGATTTAAGTTTTTGATCCATCTATGTTATGTGTCAGCTAATATGAAAAACAAGATCAGTTTTTTGTCTAAAGAAACTAGTATGTGTATCGATGATATCAAACAATGAGAACCTTTTTTTTGGATTGTTGAATGTGATTTTGGAAAAACAGCTGGGATTGTCAGACTTGAGAAGATACGCCCTAAATCCAAGATCATAGACTGCAGAATGCATTAGCATGTATTGACCTTAAGGATTACTGAAGCAGGTATGCTGTAGATCTTGAAGAAAAGGGTCAAACTAGAAGCAGTATTATTTTCTTAGCATGTATTAAACAGAAAAAGTGCTTGTCACAGAAGATAAGATGAAAGTATTTAAAGCAAAATTCAAACAGTAAGTGGTCCCTGAATTGTCTAATTTTGAAGATATGTAAATTAAGTAAAGCAATAATGTGGGTGCACTAATTTGATGTCCATTTTGAGGTATTGGCTTACAAATCGTTGAATTAAAATTTTGACCAATTTCTACATCCCCAAATTATATTTGCCATTAGCCAAGTGTTATCCTTAGTTAGGGCACTCGTGTACTGGGCACTTATTCAAAGCAGCTGGGTTGCAGTCATGTTTGTAGCTTGGAATTGCTTTAAACTGCAGAGTAAGTTGTACTGTCTGCACTCTTTTAGTAATTTAATTAGGAAATTTAGTTTTCACAGATAGTAGTTCATAACTAGTTTGGTTCAACCTATGTACGTTAGAGAATATGGAAAAAAAGCTTGATGATTTCCTTCATAATAGTGGAACAAAACAGCTGTTGAATTGACTTATCAGCCCACCTCAGTGGTAAGAAATCTGAGCTTTGGCTGTTAAATTGAGCATTTCAGGGCAGTTTAGACACTGCCTCCTACAATCTTACTACAATTTAAAGTGATAGTTTGGAATTTTACACATACACTCGTATTTGCTGCATTTTACCAGTGTAATTGACCCTCCAAGCTTGACCCATCATCTCCTTCCATGTTCCTTTGAACACGCGTCTATTAAATCTATCTAACTAACTGCAGAAACACTGCTGTGCATGTTGTGTGTGAGCGGTTTCCAGACAGTAAGAAATGTTTTTCAGCATATATCAGAGAGTTACGTGAGAGTTACTACAGCTCCTGACTGGAAAGAACCATACGTACATTTGTAATGTAAGGGCAATGTTTGGGGCAGTATTGCAAGACTCAGGCAAGGATTCTACATGAAAACAGGTAAATGACCAGCTACCAATGGATCTAAGTGACTTCCTGTGTAAAACCCCTCTCCAAATCACATTGGCTTTGCTACTGTTGTATAGTTTGTAATGAATAACCTCAGACTGGGCCCAAGGATGAGTATCTATGTGCTCTTTTTATGTATGTAGAGAGCTTGTATTTACCAAACACTTGAATTGAGTATGTAACTGGCTTTCACTCACGCTTATTGGACCTGAGCTTGATATAGTCTTTCATGCTGTTTTCATACTTGCTTTGTTGTTGTTATCTTGTCATCTTATACTTGGTCTTATCTGTTTTCAGTCTGTTCACTTTTCACACACTTGTTAACTGTTAAAGAAAGAGTACCAACAGTTGTTATTACCTGCAGTTTGCAGACTTTCCAGACCCCATGCTGTACAGTGATTACCTGCCAGAGCTGTCACGCCACATTTCATGCAGTGGTCCAGATGATGCAGAGCTGGGAGCGGACCAGGTGTCTTGGGAGGATTTGCTTGGCATGGACCTCCCATCCTTCCGGTCAGCATTCCTTGTACTGTGCAGAGTCCTGCTCAATGTCATACATGAATGCCTTAAACTGCGCCTTGAACAGAGGCCTGCTGGAGAACCTTCGCTGCTCAGTATCAAACAGGTAACCTTTTTTTGGCACACTTACATGGCTGTGCTTAAAGAAGTTGCTGAGTGAGAGTTGCTTGATTCTTCCTGACACAATACCACTCATGCGAAACATCAGAAGGAAATGCTTTCTTTCAAAATCACACTCATGTACAACTTCACAGGTGTGTCTTACGCACCTGGCTAACGTCTGCATTTGTACCTGGCATGTTTGTGCTCTGCAGTTGGTGCGCGAGTGTAAGGAGGTTCTTAAAGGTGGCCTGCTGATGAAGCAGTACTATCAGTTCATGCTACGTGGTGTGGTGACTGATGCTCAGGGCCTGCAGACAAATGCCAATATTGATGAATTTGAGGAGGATCTTCACAAGATGCTGGTGGTAAGACTCTTCACTCTTCTGTAAACATAGTACTTAAAGGTGCAGTTTTAGTCATGTGCACGTGTTTTTAAAGGAAAATATGACTGAAAAACTCAAGTATGACTGGAGTTTTTATCTAATTGCTTTCATGCTCTTACTGAGTTACATCGTTTTTTTTATTGTTTTTGTTCCAAAATGACATATTGTGATGAACAGTATTTGCTGTTGTTTCAATTGTTGTTAAACTTAAATATTTTGAAATGAACCCACTGTAAATATCATGACTTGCTCTTAGTGAAATGATGAACATGGAGAGGACAGTGTAAACTCAACATGCAATTATATAGGAACTGCACGTTTATTGACTAGCAGACTATTAGATCAATGTCAAAATGGCAAAAGAAGAACAATAGCACAGCATCCACAGACAGAGCTTTGGCCATTTTCTTTTTTGTATGTTGCGTTTTAAGAAATAGTTTTATAGATATAGTTAATACTGCTGCTACTACTACTAATGATTATGATAATAATAACAGTTATAACAACAATAATAATAGATTAAGTGGTTTGAAGGTAATGTGAACCTTTCTTCTGTGGTGACAGTAGCCTCAGTGTTGCAGTTAATAACTTATGGTTTGTAGAAAGTCAGCTTGAACTTTGTGCCGACCTTTTGGATTTCAAAACCTTAATTGGATTATCTAACAATTTGTGCCTCATTCTGTGGCTTTCTAACCTGTCTCGCTCTGTTTTTTTTAAAGGTATATTTTGACTATATGCACAGTTGGATCCAGATGTTGCAGCAGCTGCCCCAGGCCTCTCACAGCTTAAAGAACCTGTTAGAAGAGGAGTGGCACTTCACCAAGGTCATCACCCCATACATCCGAGGAGGCGAGGCCCAGTCTGGGAAGCTCTTCTGGTCAGTGGCCCAGCAGTTTAGCGTAAAGTCAAGTCGAGTTATTTTTATAGCCCAATAGCACACACAGGCCCACACAAGAAATTATTCCTGACCCAGCCCAAAGCTCACAAACATACATTTTAACTTAAGTCACTTTAAATAGAACCTTTTTAGATACAGCATCAAGTTGTTGTCATGCCATCTGGTTTATGTAATGTAAGAATCTCTTAATTATTTATATGAAACTGTATGAGACCGCTCTGTTCCTTACAGTGACATTCCTGGGATGCTGC
>OMOW01112220.1:0-12568 GCA_900312555.1 Lamprogrammus exutus
AAAAAGCTGCATTGTTTTTCTGAGTTGCAGAGTCAGCACACGAAGCGGAGTAGCCCAACTCTTCCTCTCACTAGCCACATCCTCCTCCAGAGTGGATGGCTTCTTGCAAAGACCACAATTTTCCTTGGATTGTGTCAGCAAGCTTCTAATCTGCATTCGCTATGGAAGAATAAGGGTTTATTGATAAGTTCTAAGCCTGAAAGGTATACATGTGACTCTTGAGGTGTTTTGTTCATTCCAGCAGCATTTATTTGTGCTCAATGATTCGAAGATCCAGAGCGATCCAGGAGCAACAATCTACGGGATAGACAGGCTAAGCCAAAGTGTGGCGATCATGTACATCCTGTCTGCTTTTCACGATTGCGGCCGTTTGGCCTCAGATGATGACATCATATCAGGTGTCGAGGATCATTGGTATAAGTGTGCTGAGTAGGATGGAGATTATGCTTGAAGACAACAATTTGTATTTATAACTTTGCTGTACACCTTTTTCACCATGGTTTGTTGTCTCTTGTGGCCTATTATGTTTATCACTTTCTTTTTTACCTTTTACTGGGGAAATGCTCACTGAACTGATATAGCACAATTGTGCGCTCATGTATAATATTTCTCCCTCTCACCTGTGTAGCTGGACGGAATGTTCATCAGATAATGACAAACATCTGGAAACTCCACAAGTGGATATGATGTTGATTATGATGATTATGTTTTTATGTGAAGCAACGGACTGAATCACTCTGCCCAAAACAAATTTCCCCTTGGGGACAGTAAAGTTTATTCAATTCTATACTTTGATACTTCACAGAGTGCACCAGTGCTGTGAAATTTTGGTGGATTTCATCCCAGCATTCCTCGGGATGGGTGTTGTCGCTTTGCTAGCTAAAGAGTTTAGAATTCATTTTGGAATGAAAAACAACGGGAACTACATCACATGGAGTTTAATTGGTGGTGAGAGCATCTATAAAGTCCTCAGCTTCGTTACTGCAATGGCGATGCTGAAGAAAAGCAGCTCGTCAGTGAGGCAGACACGTTGATTGGCTCCTACAAGTAGGAATTTATTGGCTTGATCCATTTTCAAGGGCTAATTCTGGTAATGTACAGACTACAGGACTGTGTGTGTGTGTGTGTGTATACTGTACTGGTGTATGTCAGTGCACCATAAAACACACACAGTCACAAAATCACACAGTAAAATCTGCTGCTGAAAACGTCACATTTCCGCTACGTCAGCACGGGACTGACGTTTATTAACACAAAACCATTGATCGAGCACAAACTGACTTTGAGCCGTAGTCAATATCCACGTCCAAATCGGAGAGCACGCGGACAGATTTGCTGATTGATTACAGCTTAAATTCATTCGCACTCAGTCAAAATGGGAGGTTCTTCACACCGTACATAATCGATCTTAACTCATCACATCATATTGACTCTTAATGCCCTAAAACGTCCGACCTGTTCAGCCAACACAAATCACCTTGTTTCAGGAATTTTTCTAGAGATGAGTATCACTATCTTGAAACAAAATGAGGCAGCTTTCTGCATAAAAAGAAGAAAATCGCTCTCTTGGACTTTTAGGACTCAATAGGATTGAGAGATCCTGGAGAATCTATGGGTTCAGAAGATTAGTTCAGGTATTCGGTTAGTAGGGTATTGGAGTCCTTGATGAGACTATGGGTCCTTAAAAGGTTCTACGGGTACTTGAGGAAGTTTTGTGGGTCACTGAGGATGTTCTAGGGGTGTAGGGGCAATGTTTTTGTGAGGTCATTAAGGAGTCTTGTGGGGTTCTCTAGCAGTCAATGTGGAAGTTCTTGTGGTCCTTGAAAAGGTTCAAGCGATCCTGATAAAGTTTAGAGGGCATTGCGGAGGTGCTTGATATCCTTGAACAGGTTCTGATGATCATTAAGGAGGTTTTGGGGGTCCTTGAGGAATTTATGTGGGTCACTAAGGAGATTTGAAGGGTCCTTCAAAAAGGTTTAGGGGTCACTGAGATGGTTCTATCGTGGTATTTTCACTGTTTCCATTTGACTTGGAAAGGTTTTCTACTCCAAAGTTGTTAGGGTCTAAATGTTTCCATGGTGTTAAAATGGTTAGAGTACTCAAAGAGAGAGCGAGAGAGAGAGTGAGAGTCCAGCTTGGTCCATTTTCACACTGCTGAAAATGATCGCTGCCATCTGGGCTTGAGCTTGTGTTCATGGATGGATGATTCTGTGTGTGTGTGTTTGTGTTGTAGTTTGTGCATCAAAGTATGTGTGGATACTCAGTGACCATTTAATCTCAGTGTCGGCATGAGTGCCCGTTTGACAAATGTCCGACAACTTCTGGTCTAAACACCACAGCACAGAGTAAAGAGTGTATTTGCCGTTGATGTTTCAAAGTGTTTATTTTTCCTCTGCTGCTGTGGGACCTCACCTATTATGGCGCTTCACCGAACCCTGAAAAACAAGGACATGTTGGGTTATGAGAGCAAATTCACAGATCGAGAGAACTGTAACACCAGACTGACCACAGAGAGGTTGGTGACAGAACGGATTGACGGGATGAGTCAGGTGTAGAAAAAGGAGGTACAGTATCAGGTGAGGTTTACACACCTTTGAGACTCTGAAATGGCGTTTACACACACATTGCAGGGAGACAGTGAAAGTTGTCTTAAAAAGAAATGAATCTGTTGGTGGGTTGAGATGATTTCATCTTGTTTGGCACAAATCAGTGTAGTGATTTGCCTTATTTTGCTTGTTTTGGGATTTTGAGACAATGCCTCAAACAAGAGAAACTACAATGGGAACAAGCAGTTCCACCTTAAGTCATTTAGTCTCAATGTTGCGCCTTAAACACGTGATTTCAACTACCAGCTACCTTAAAAGGAACAAGCTCGGATGTTGCAGATCGCAAGAGATCACTTTCCTCAGCACATGACTTAGTATGATGGAATTATCTCACCTCCTTTGCATCTTTGTGTTATTTTAGACAGTAAGGTGTTTTGAAGTATTCCACGCCGTATCGTCGAAACAAATCTTTGTTCTGTTTTGTTGTCCACCATTTTGAAGTGAATTTGCTCTGAGCCCAGGACTCTGACAGCTTGCCGAGCAGCGATCCCACCCTTCATCATCCCTCCTGTAGCACGCCTCCGTGCCTCATATATCGTCAGACATCCCATTATCTCAGGCTGCTAATCATCCTGAGGACTGCAGTGTCTTCAGTGGGCCCTCGTGTTATGTGAACCACATCGTGAGAGACCATTCAATTCATATCTGTCACCACAAGTGCTGTCCTCTGTACATTATCGCCACAGAAATCTGTAGGCGCTAATGAATTGTGCATATTCCATTATGCTAATGAGGCGAGCACTTCAATAACCCCTCTACAGTCACCAATTAACACCATGGCTGCATTCGGTTAATTGGACAGGCTGTTGAAGATGACCAGAGCTTAATCCACAGTGAGCTCCAACTGCCCTCAGAGAACAAAAAACAGACTGGAAATCAATGCTCAAGTGCTTTAAACTGCAGTTCCCTCAATGCTACACTCTACATTTACATACACGCTATTCTCTAATTCTCTATTCTCTAACAGAGCACATTTCCACTCAAACTGATGGATCTCACAGCTCGCTGTGAGAGGTTTAGGCTACAGGGCCAGTCTGATAACATCTACTGGTGGAAGGGTTCATTGTTGAAATGATATTTTGTCACGTTTCCCTGAAAATCTCTTGCCATGTTAGCATGCTAATGCTAGTTGTTGACTTAGCATAAATATCCATCAAATACATGCTAGTAAATGTTATTTTTCATTGTATGTTTACTTTTTATTATTATTATTTCATTTATTCATATAGCATCTTTCATACAGATTGTAACTCAAAGGGCTTTACAGAAAAAACACACATAATAATGAAAAACTTGAAAACTGAAAGCAAAACAAAAAAGATTTAGTCATTTTTTAAACTGTCACTTCAAAATGTTCACTGTGCCAGCCTCTCTGATGTACAGTGGCAGAGTATTCCATAACCAAGGGACAAACACACTAAACGTTCTGTACAGTCCTGTTTTCCTTGTTGTGACCTTGGGGACATTGATAAGATGTGCTTCAGTGTGACCGAGGGGTGCGAGAGGGAATATAAAATTGTAGACAGTCTGCGATGTAGGGAGGAGCCAGACTGTTTAGTGCTTTAAAAACCATTAGGAGAACTTTGAAATCAATACTAAAAGACTCAGGAAGCCAGTGTAACTCAGGAAGAACAAGTGCTAGATTTTGTCCTGGTGAGGTCCCTTGTGAATGGTCTGTAATCTCACAATTGCTGTCTTTAGAAGGCCAGTGTCAAGTGCATTACAGTAGCCAAAGTGGCTGAACATCTGCACATCTTGCTGTGTTAAAATGTTATCACTTTTACTATGTTACGCAAACGATAAGAGGAAGTTTCAGTCAAGGCGTTAAAATGAGGTATAAATTTAGGATCAGAATCTAAACAGTCTTTGACTTGTAGTTTGACATGTTGATGCTAGGGTTCCTAAATGTGAACAGATGACATCTCTCTTGGATTCAGGGCCAACAATGAGAATTTCACTCTCATCACTGTTCAATTGTATGAAATGATTGCCCATCCGGTCATCCGGTAGACAAACATTTAGATGTCAGAAATAGCAGATGGATCCTCTGGTTTTGCAGATATATACAGCTGTGTGTCATCAGCACAACTATGGAAATTCATTCTCAAATCATCTAAGACTTTCGCCAGCTTTTAAAAGAAATATGAGGTGAGCAGATATACCTTGATTTTTCCCTATTTTAACTTCCCTCACTGGGTTCTTCTGCTTTGTGCTCCACTATGACCTTGCAGTTTCCATGGTTACCTTGTATAAATACACTTTTGTGTGATGCGGTGCAAATTTAAATGACCCTAAGGGACAGGTATTCTTTCATTAACAAATACCACAATAGCCAAATATGTTTTAACAACACATACTGTAATTCATCAAAATGTGGCATAGATTTGTCATTTGTATTTGAAATGTATGTAATATCAACATTTAATTCAAAATCAAACAAGGTTAAATCTTCAAACTCTGGCCTTGTCACTTCTTACATTCTAAAAAATAATGACTGAGCTATTATTGAATGCATATATGTTAAGTTTGGTGTTGAATAAATGTGACAAGTATAAGAAGTGGGAAATGTTTTTTAGTTTTCCAAGAAAAGGTTCAGGGACATCAAAATAGACCATAGCTAAAGAATTACCCACACATGGATGGAATTAACATGATTCCATCACTAGCTAACCTATACATGACTTTTTCATGTCATGTATAGGTATGAAGCATGTAAATGTATGCATTTACATGCTTGAATAATCAATTGGAGTAGTACAATCAAAGTTTTAACATGCACATACACGTACTCACTGAGGCTGCATTGAAGCTAATACCAAATCCCACAAATTGTCGGTAGAAATGCAAAAGTATTTTATGTAAGAAGATTGCTCAGTGTGTGTGCAGATATTCATTCTCATTTAAATGCATTAAACAAATAAACTTGTCATGATTGAAAAAAACCTCATTCTTCAGGACAAATGTCTCCACCAAACATAAACACAAGCATCGATATGAGGCAGCAGAGAAGACACAGTGATGGTTTCTGAATATTTTGCACAACGGAAACTTGTGAAAGGATGATTCAAATATGATGCAGTGTCTTTTCCGACAGATAATGCATGAGGTAATAATCAAAAAATAAAAAGGAGCAGGAGAGGTCAAGATGAAGTTTAAGGCGTTATGAAGGATAAGATGGAAAGAAGCTTACGAGAGCACAGGAGCAGATTCACAGGAGTTAGAATTGGATGTAAAGTGAGGAAAGAGGAGGTGAGAGGACAGGAGGTGATTTAAGGGGATTAAGACGTGACCTTAGAGAGGAGGCGGTTTAATAGGTTGAAGAGCGAAAAGGGAGAAAAGAGGGATGGGGGGTGGAAAATGGGGAAAGGCCAGGGCATAATGGAAGGGCGAGAAAAGGACAAAAAGCAACAAAAGGAAAGTGCAGAATGTTGTTGTTTAAGGGTTTTAGGGGACAAGAAAGGAGTAAAGGGGAGATCAGCAGAGGACAGGAGATGATCTGGGTTTAAGAGGAAAAGTAGGAAGGAGAGAGGAGCAAAGGGAAGGAGGAGCATGGTATAGTTAAGGAGTTTAAAAGTCACGGACAGAGATATGAAGCTTGCGTAGAGGACAGGAGCTGATCACTGGGTTTAAGAGGACAAGAAAGTGGAAGGAGGATAAACACCTAGATGAATGTATGACAGAACACAATTGAAAAGGGGGAATGAGAGGTAGGAAAAGGACATGAGACCACTTGAGGAACTTAAGAGGAGAACAAAGAAGGAGAGAGTGTTGGAGAGGACAGTAGATGATCAAAGGAGGCAAACAAAAAAGGCAAGAATCCTGGAGAGAAGATGAGGGACAATTCACTTTACATGGGGGAAAGAGTGTATCAGGGGAGGACAGGAGACAATTTGGTTTAAGAAGGTTTAAGGTTTAAGAAGAGGAGAAGGGAGAAAAGACGAGATGATCAGAGGACAGAATAATGATTGAAGGAGATGAAGAGGAGAGAGGGAGGACAAAGAAAGTGTGAGAAGAACAGGGGGAAAATTAAAGGGATTAAAAAAAAAGGAAAGAACCTTGGGGAGGAGACAAGATTATTGACTAGGTTTAAGTTGAGAGACAGGAGGAAAGAGGGACGCAGAGGAGGACATTTGACAATTAGTGGGGTTTAGGGGAAGGAGAGAAAAGGATTTAAGAAGGTTTAAGAGAAGAAGAATCTAGAACCCTTGGGAGAAGACAAGACAATTGACTAGGTTTAGGATGAGACACTTTGGCGAGAGAGGGAAACGGAAGACAAATGACGGGTTTAAGAAGAGAGCGCTGAAAAGAGAGAAGGTGAGGAAAGGACAGAGAGCATTTATGGGGTTTGAGGAAGGACTGACTTTGGAGGAGGACAGGAGGAGATTTAAAGGACTTTTAAAGGGAAGTTAATGGAGGAAAGAGGAGGCTTGGAGAAGTCAGGAGACAATGGTTTAAGAGGAAAAGAAAGGATGAGGAAAGAGGAGTGGAACAGTTTAGATGTTTGTTGATGGCAGTGTATTACCCCTCAGATCGGACTGGGCCACCCCCGAACCGAACAATCCTGGAATCACTTCTGGGACATTTTGTGGTTAAATTACTCAATACAGTGGCAAAAAAAGCTATGAATATTCTGATGAAAATGAGCCCAAACAGTGCCTGGATCACAAGATAATTGTCACTACTCCACAGCAATCAGCGGCCATTGTTTAGTGCTTGTAAAATATGTGTGTATCCAGTACACACACACACACACACACAGACACAATATCTCTCTCCTCCTTTACAGTCCTGGAGCTCCATGGATAATTAACCCGAGCCAATCAAAGCTCTCCCTCCTTTGGCTTAGGATCCTCATAAAGATCTAAGCATCTTTTGCAAAGAGTTAATCTGTGGTAATCCCCGATGATCAGTGTGTTCGTTAGAGTTCAGGATAGTGCAGATTAACTTGAACTCAGTCCATTCTGCACTAAGTCAGATTACTACGCCTACTTATCGACTCCTAATTACATATTAACTGTTTGTGTGTCAGTTGTGGTTTATGCTTAATGGGTCATTTTGACCAAACTGTCAGATGGGTTGAAAATTGGTTTCAGTGGTGTTGACAGTTCTTTTACGAAGGATCGTTACTGTATGGATTCTAATTACACTCTATATTTAGTGTACATACAACATATGATCAAATATGTCTGCTGCAGATTATGAGCTGCTGAATTTAAAGTTATCAGCTTGGTCACTTAAGCGATTCATCTAACTACTGCCACATATTTTAATATATAAACTTCCTTTAAACCACAAAATGTTCATCTTATTTAGTCCATTCCTCATCTTTTTCATCTATTTTAATGGGACATAAAATGCTTTGTTTGGGTCAATTTCTCCAAAAGTAATACACCAATCGTTTCAATCAATCAATCACACATGTTTATGTCATAACAGGTTATCAATAGGGTGCAATCTGGTCCAGATCTGGATCAGGTTCTGGATCTGGAAGACTGAAATATATGCTGGGACAGGAGGCACATGAATGGAATCTCTGTACAGTGACAGATCGTGCTAGAAACACGACGATGCTGCTGAAACAGTCTTGACGTGTCTTTAATAGTATACAGAGTTGATTTGGAGAGCATGTACATTAAAGTTGTTTCTTCCTCTTTAGGCCAGTATGAGAACAAGATACTTCAGTCATCTACTTCCTAAAATAAACCAATACAGAGTTTGTTTCCAGGTTATCCAGGGATATGAAAGACCTGTTAGAGTCTAAAAATACGTTGTCGGTGCTCATCCTGACATCAGATTCCTTTGCTCTGTCAAAACTTCACCTTCTGTTCCTTCAGTTTCCTGGTTTGTGAACAAAGAATACACACCCCACTCTGAATTGCAGTGTCTTGAGAACAAACACATCATTTAAAGTGACATTTGGAAGCAGTGTGAGTCATCAGACGGGCGGAAATGTCATTAGACAGCCGTGTGTGTGTGATCTCGCATGTTGATGCGTAGTTAGTTTTATCCGAAAATAGAGTCAGGTGTCAGCTGACCTTTTGCTAAATGCTCCAAATGCGGTGATGCTTCGATTTCTGGCTTTCCTCACGTGCTTGATATTTAGCTGCCCAGACGGAAAACAGTTACATGTCAATGTTGTCAGATAAATTCATGGATGAGCAGAAAGTAAAGAATAGCATCACTTGCGCTTTTATTTATCTTGACACCATCACTTTTGTAGCTCAGCAGTAATTTTCTCGTATTTTCTGTCTTTGTCCTTTGTGAAGCCAAGGGAAGTGTCACAGCTAAAGAAAACGTCAACCTTTTCAAAAAGGCTCCGACCTCTCTCATTCAGTGAGCTCTGGCAGCAAAGTAAAGATCAACTGTGATGAGAAGCTGAGTAGCTGAAGGCACTAATCTTTTCTTGGCATTGGATTGGAATCTCGTCGGTCCGACAGACAGGTAGTGCTTTTCCTTTGACAGGGTGTCAGTACCTAGTAGCGCAGAATTTCCCAACCATCCTGATACCTGATGTCCAGTCGTATGACACCTCAGACTTGATAGTGTGAGGTGTCATGCCTTTGGGTCTGAGGAAGGATGTTGTTTTGTCAGATGTCTGTGGTCTGATGATGTCCTAAAATGTAAGCCGCATTAGCTCTCAGCTGGACCCAAGAGGCTGCTGGACACAAGAACTTTCAACTTTGATGTGTCATCATCCTGGACCAAACCGTTATTTATGAATAGGAAGGACTCAATTTTGGATTTGAGAAAAAGTTCTCAAAGCCAGAAGTATTTTTGTTGTTGATCCGAGTGTTTCTATTTCCACATCCTGCTATGTACCTGTTCGATTCTGAAATGTGGGGCAATGCTAACATTGACCCAGCACAAGCAGCGCCTTGTCAATGAGTGATGGGAGAAGGGTTCAGCGTGCGGCAACTAGCATACAAATTCATAAAAACTGACCTTTATGACATCAGGAGGGCTTACGTCCTGTTGGTGACGAAGACAATGGCTGTGTGTCATTTCATGGGATGCATGTTTGAAGGATGCACTCTTTGTATCTAGTATCTAAGTATTTTGCAGGCAGAAGGCTAGGTCTAACCTTTATAAATCCACACACAAACACACACGCAAGACTTCCTTTGTTTACTCCAAGCAAAAGAAGCAAGTAGTCTTTGTACCAAATGTAGTTTCTCATGTCATATCAGATCGAAGATGATTTGGAACTTAGCATCTAAACATTTGTTAAGGTGAAGGAAGTGACATTATTCATTGTTATTATCGCACCAAGGCGTATTTACGGAGGTGTAAAAAGGACTCCGATGTAAACTGCTCCTTCTGTGCACCTGAAGATTTATGGCACCTGTTCTGTTCTTGTCTCAGCTCTTCTGGCAAGATGCTGAAGCTTTTATCTCTCTAGAAAAAGACTTAATAGACAAAATATATTGTTTGGCTTTTTAAATTACACTCCCAACAAAGAGAAACAGTATTTTATAATCAACCTGACTCTGCCAAACAGAGCCAAAACAAATATCCATAAATCTAAGTAGGGAAATCATAAACCTTCTTTTCTCAATTTTGTAAAGAAGCCACACAATACAATAAAACTAATTTGTCCTCAAAAAAAACATCAAAGCTATTAAAATTTTGGATTTATGTACTCATGCAAATGTTTTTGATACTCAGGCTGTGTCCCGATTAATAGTCAGCTGCCTAACTTGGACAGCATCATGCTAACATATTGGGACACACTAGTCAGATAGCGATTACATCATCAACCGTCCCTGCCCCCTGCACGCAGTCACTTGGACAAACCGCTTTGTTTTTATACAGTAGTTCAAGACTTTCACAACTTTTAAATATACTTACTGGTTTATGAAAATAACCGAATAACTCGCTAACCAGTGACTTACAGATACGTACCAATAACCACGCTGGTAGATTAGTTTAATAACCCACGTATTTTTAAATTAAATCATTCTATTTCCATGTTAGGGTTAACGTTAGCGATAGCACTAGCTAGCCTGGTCCATTTGAAACAATGGCCTGCGGCAACACAACAAGCTAACTTGCTAATCCACGAATACGCTCGATGTACCAAAATTGGCAAGATGAGCATTTACACAACAAACTTACTAATTGTACCATTTATATGTATCTATTCATGAGAAAAATAATTTTTAAAAACTCCGCCGCTTGCTTCAGACTCGATAGCGCCCGCCATATTAATTAAACATAAAAACTTCACCAAATCTCCGCCGCATTACATTGTGGGATTGCCTCGTTTATTAAGGATGCATATGTTGCTGCCTCCAAATTCGGTCAAAATAAGGCATCTTAGTAAACAGCATATTTCAGGTGTGTAGGAATTGGGACAGCCCTGGTGTCGTGGGCGCGCATTTGATGACTTAAAATGCTGTCTATGTGGGCAGCTCTCACACAGCCTTAATGTGATTTATGTTAATGTACTGATCCCCTGGTAGTACGTTCCTGTATATTATGTGCTTGTTCATAAGAAAGCTCATCTAAAAAATAAAATAAATGAATGAAAGTGGCGCTGAAATCAAATTGAACAACTGGAATCAACATGGTAATCATTTTAGTTATCTCTTATTTATTGCATCATAGAGGAAATACATACAAACATCAGTAGAATGGAAAACACAGGGCTGGTAAGGAAACACCGGTTGTTCCCCGAAATTCTGACAAACTAAAGACCCTCCTAAATAGGACAGTCTCGTTTTATGTGTAAAACCTAAGCTGTCTTAAAATGAGACCTTGCATGGATTTGTCCCTTGAAAGAAGACACAGCCAAGTTTGCAAATTAAAGCCATTCTGGGACGTTTTTGTTGAGTCCTAGGAGTATATATTCTATTAATGTTACGCCATACAGGTCAGATCTCGAGGAATATTGATACTGATTGGCTCAGAAGTTTTACGCATCATTTGCAGAGGAAGATGTCACTGTGAATATGATTCATATCTAACTCCAAAGAGAAATGTACCCGCTTCTCTCATTAAACTCGCCGCTTGCAGATGCTCAGCCGTGATGAATGCATTCAGGTTTCATTTACAAACACAAACACACTTTCTCATTTGCTTTTTGCAGGCTGGCGCATTAGTAAAGCTATCATTTGTAGCATTCCAACAATATTGAGATTTCATGTTGGTCATTTAGGAAAGTGTCACAGCTTGTTGTACACAAATATAATAATGTGGAGAGAGTAAAACACAGCTGTGATAAAGTGGCTCTTCACCTTTTATCTAAATTGACACAAACACTTTTCCAGCTCTGTTTAATTTCTACACAAACAGCGAGCGGCGGCATTGAAGAAGTGATGAAAATAAAATAACACCCAGCGCTGAAATTGTTCCCGAGAAAACCCGAGCGTCTCCGCTGCCTCTGTTTACAAAGTGGAACACCTCACTTTTCCAGCTGATCACTCATTTGATTCTGAAACTTCACTGCAGAAACTAAATATTGACTAAAACAGCACATAATCATCCTCCCCAGCGCTTTCTGATAGATGTGACAGCCCGTGTTTGTCTGCATTAAAATCAAACTCAGTGGGGCGTGGATCTATCTGAAGACTTTGTGCATATAAAATGTCTCACTTCTGTGTTTAAAAAAAAGTCTTGAACGGTAAATAGAAGATGACACATCCCCTCCCGCAGAGACTGATTCATTTTTGAATAGCTGCTTGTTGTGTAACTCACTAACAGCCTGTAAGTGAGTTCCATTTTCTCCATCTTCATCTTTGAGTGCCAAGCGAGGTGGGCGGCCATTGCTTCAACTTTTTACGTTTAAGTTTTAAGTAGACTCGTGATGAGAAAGTTTATATTTGAAATCCCTGACCACCAGAAAGGCTCCCTCATGTGGGTTATTATTTCAGTAAGCCGTGTTTCTGCTGCCGCTTCGCCTCCGCTGCTGCAGGGGGGCAAATCCATCACATCTCCACAAAAATAAAAGATCGGAAGAGCAC
>OMOW01112227.1:0-11434 GCA_900312555.1 Lamprogrammus exutus
TGCATTTCTGCAAATGGAGTTTGAGATTTGGTCAGGATTAATGGTGTCCTCAATGCTGAGAAATACAGGCAGATACTTATCCATCATGCAATACCATCAGGGAGGCGTATGATTGGCCCCAAATTTATTCTGCAGCAAGACAATGACCCCAAACATACAGCCAATGTCATTAAGAACTATCTTCAGCGTAAAGAAGAACAAGAAGTCCTGGAAGTGATGGTATGGCCCCCACAGAGCCCTGATCTCAACATCATCGAGTCTGTCTGGGATTACATGAAGAGACAGAAGGATTTGAGGAAGCCTACATCCACAGAAGATCTGTGGTTAGTTCTCCAAGATGTTTGGAACAACCTACCAGCCGAGTTCCTTCAAAAACTGTGTGCTAGTGTACCTAGAAGAATTGATGCTGTTTTGAAGGCAAAGGGTTATTATTGTTAAATATTGTTAAATATTGATTTGATTTAGATTTCTCTTCTGTTCATTCACTGCATTTTGTTAATTGATGAAAATAAACTATTAACACTAACATTTTTGAAAGCATTCTTAGTTTACAGCATTTTTTCACACCTGCCTAAAACTTTTGCACAATACTGTATATATATATACACACACACACACTGTATACGTATATATATACCTTAGCAACATCATCCCGACATTTCATACTGCGGTTATGTTAGTTGGTTTATAGATGTGGGTATTAGCAGCAGCTCAACTGTGAGATTTGTTTCTACATTTCTGACAGTGTCAGAATTCTTTGCATGCTCTGTTTGGTTGTAAAAAAGCTAAATCCATACACTTTTTCTCATACTGAGATCTGGAACCACCATTTTGGAGAGATAACAAGGGATTTCTTCACGTTTCTCTCAGGATTGTAATCTTTGCCTTTGCCATAACCATTTCAGCCAGGAGGGATGAGTACTACTTTTACACTGTTCGCATATTTCTTGTTCTGCTGAGCTCATTCTGGTAGTCAGCACAGATTTGCAGTGTTACATCTTCAACATTCACAGAGATGATTTCTCAGTGCATCTTGATTTAGAAGGCAAAAACTGAGACTGACAACAAAAGTTAAGTATCCTAGCTTCACACTCAATAAGGATACCTCAAATTTGTCATCACAAAAAGTTACATTTAGGGGTTTTATGTTTTCGTGTTAGTTTTTTCTCAAAATTGACATTTATTTGTAAAATTATAGCCGTTTCGAGCAGACCCATCCAGAATAGAGCAGACCACCTGTGTGGTTTACCAGTCTTGCACTCTTCTGCTCTGTTCATGCAGACTATGTCTGGGTAAGGGCACTTGATATTCCACTGAGGGCTTTATGGAGCCACCGTCACCAGGGTCAGATTCTCTAGGTAAGGACAGAGCAACTATGCCCTTTCCTGTCCCTTCCATTTGCCCAGTTCTACAGTGCCACTGACAGCTGGGTTATGGTCATTATTTCAGGGGACCCGGAAGTCCCCTTTATCCCAGTTAGATTAATGTATTCTGTTTATAGCAATAATGTATATTTTCGATCCATCAAAAAAAATACAAAATTGAAAACCCAGGACAGTCTGGTCAGGCTAAAGTGGTTAAAAGTGCAGCAAAGGTAACAATGTTCATATAGAATACTATGCATGAAAATGTGTGTTTTTGTGTATGTGTGTCATGTCTTTCTGAGTGAGACTCAACTCATGATGTACATGTTTGGTTTCCAGGGGTGTGACCTCCATCACTGGGGATCATCAGCACTGTCGTCCATCCTTCAGCTTGCAGGAGGAGAAATATTAAACACAGCACAGTGTTTAAACAGTCAGTTATCTGACAAAGTCACCATATGAGAAGGAAGGGGGAAGTAAACAGCCTCAAAATCTGCAGTTAATTCTGACCTCTGAGCACTCTCTATCCTGTCTGGATATAAGAAAATGAGCTTTTCACAGCTCAGCTAATATTTACTTTTTTTGCCTTGAGCTGCCCTCAGCTGAAACTGAGTAAATGCTTTAGAATTTAGAGCCCTGTGTCTAGTTGGTTCTGACATTTTTATATAAAAGGGGCAGTTATAGGGTTTGGCAAATGTTTGTATAGGCTGATTCCAATGCTGATATATTGCCAAAAAGGATAATTATTGAGTATTCAAAATCATGGATAAAAATCCTCTTTTATTACATGTTTAGCTTCTTCATGCCTTAATTATGATGATAATGGTGCCACATGTAAGGATGCAAGTGATAAATTACACAATTATTTTTATTTTAAAAATGCAATTTAGTTAAATCATACTTTCTGTTAAATTTCTTTGACGCATGACATCCATTATATTGAACAGAAACTCACAGAAATATGGTATTTAAACAAATTCAGACCAGAGAGAGAAATCCCCCCCTATCACACTGGAATCATTTCTCTGCTCAAATTTCATATATCAAAATGATTCACAAGCTGTGACACAGAGGGACTTGCATCATACCAAAAGTAGATGACACTGGCTAAATCAAATGTAATTTTGATCAGTAACCCTGTGTTTTGCATAGAAATTAATGTGTTTTGCGTGAAATGAAATGTGTTTTGCGTGAAATGAAATATGTTTTGAGTGAAATGAAATGTGAACAGTTTAATTCATAGTGTGATCCACAATTTGAAGTAAGGTATAAATGGAGGTCTTGAGGTTAAGAGCAGGTGTCTTAAGTCAGAGTAATTTTTTTATTTTTCTATTTTTTGCTCTAAGAGACCTTCAAAGCACCTTGGAATCTGTTCATCTATTCAAATGTGGTATTGCAGTATCTGGAGGTGAAAGCAGACACTGAAGGGGAAAAATGCAATAATCAAAAGAGGCAAAGCTCTCAAGGACATAAAGAGTGTATCAGGCCTTACCCTCAAACATTTTGATGGATAGTGATGAGTAATTGGCTATGTTCATTGTCCTTTGGTGAACATGATACCAATGTCAGTCCAAACAAGGCCAAAATCTTCCACAATTTGGTCATTTGTTAAAGCATGGCAGGTAGGGGTGGAAGAAAAAAAATAGATTCACAAATTGCGATTCCTGAGACAAACTATTTGTGTATAATGAATCAATCATTTCATTCTTTTTTTTTAAGTATTGCACATTTAGCTTGTTATGCAGCTGTCTATCTGCGCAAATTTTGTAGATGGACCACATTTAGCATGAAGTCAACATGAGCAGCACTCAGTTTAAATCTAAAGTCTCACTCACTTTGGATTTTACAACGTAAACGGCCAACTTAATATTCAGACTATTTTAGTAATTCAAGGAACATAATGTACTAATAATAGTAATAGTAATATCAGGCATATTTAAGGTTGACTCCAGCATATAGGGATCCTTTATCTGGAGAGTTGTTGCTGCAGTCTATTTGATGTGAGTCTCATGAAACGCCTGACTTAGTTTTATGTACTTTCACGTTCAGGCTATTTAGGCTGTAACTGGTCATGTGTGTTTGTATTTTACAAAGTGCTGCAGCAGTCTCACAGTGTAATCACAAAACTACATCATGTGCTGCTAAGTGAAACCTGCTGGTGTGTAATTTGATTTGTATACTCATGATCCTAGTAGGATAATTTGTAATGATTTTGGACCTCCTAACCATCCAGCACCATTGTCAGGTTAATATTTACATTTCATACAAGGTATCTTAAAAAGTAATTTTCATGAAATTTGATGTAGATATTCCTGGTCTCCAGAGAATGGATTATAAAACTATTTATGACCTGCTGTTGAAAAATGGCAGCATGTGCAAAATGTAAGGCTCAGTGTCTTTACATTGCTATTTACCCCTCTGGTTAGATGCTAACTGCATTTCATTGGCTCTGTACTAAAAATCAAAAAAGTACATGGATTTATTCTTTTTATTTCCTGGTTTATTACAACATTACACTTCCCACAATTCCATTGGCCCATGGGAAGACAGTTGGCCTGAAGGGGACCATGTACGCTTGCTCTGCAGCTTGGCAAAAGCTACACAGCTACTTGTCATGTGAGAAGGAGTCAATGGCAAGCACTGTTATCTCTGTTGCTGAACCTCATTTCAAAACACACATGCATTCATACACTCTAGATGAACTGGAAACTACAAACTGCCCAGATGTGTGAATGAGTTTGTATGTGTGTGTGGGCTCGGTTTTCGTAGGTCAGTGCGTTGCCCCAAAAGCGCAGTTAAGCAGTGCATACTGTGCTGGGGGGCATTTTCATGACGGGGAGGGTGGAGGAGCAGCCCAGCACACTTGGAGAATGGATGTGTTTAGGATGAATATATTATCATACAATACCAGTGGGTGGTCAGGGGGCAGGAGTTGAAACTTCCACTCAAATGTTGGCTTTTGTGTAATAGCACTCTGGCAGTGCGCACTCTGAGAGCTCACTGAGTGAGACATGACTGTATTCTGATGACTGTATTGACAGGTAATGATCAGAAACAGAAGGTCTGCATAAATGCAGGCTGTTGGTGATGAGAGATTTTGATAAGAATCACATATTAATATTTACTCTGTCGTCATTCCATAAATGCCACTTTCTGTATTCATACACTGTAAAAAAAATAAATAAATCCATAACTTTCACGGGAAAATACTGGCAGCAGTGCGACCAGTTAATTACTGTATTTTTACAGTATTTCAAAGACTTACTGCAATATCAAAATAAGGTAAAATACTGTGTTCATTTAATTTTACAGTAAATTATTGGCTACAGTGTGACTAGTTAATTACTGTAATTTTACAGTATTTTGCTGCCCATAGAGTACAGTAATTGTACAGTTACTGTAACAGTAAAACACAGTAAAATGTTGTATCCACTTAAATTTACAGTGCATTATTGACAGCAGCATAACTAAATACTGTAAATTTACAGCATATATACTTTAACATTCACACTGTTTGGAAACAAACCGCATGTATTTCAATAAAACATGCCAGAGAGAGAAAAGCATATGAGAAAGGAGTCAAGAGAAGCGCAACTGCATTTTTACTTGTTTATTTTGCATACGAACTTAATTTACATACATGTCATCATCAATCATCAAATTTATGTTCAAATTTGCAAGTTTTAGTCAGGAGTCGTGCTGCAGTGTTTTGAACAGGCTGCAGTTTTTTAAGAGCAGTGGAGCTCAAGCCGAAGAAGAGAGCACTGCAATAATCCAATCTGGAAGTGACAAACGCATGGACTACAGTTTCTGCATCCGCCATGCTGATGAATGGTCTAATCCTGGCTATATTGCGGAAGTGAAAATATGCGACCTTAGTAATATTGTTAATATGGTTGCTAAAAGTCAGATCTTCGTCAAATGTCACGCCTAGGTTTTTTTCTGTTGTGGAACGTCGGAGAGGACAGTTATCACAATTTACTAAAATGTTCTGAAGTGCCAATCTCTGCTTCTTTGAGCCTGAGATTAGCATTTCAGTTTTTTCAATGTTTAGGAGTAGAAAGTTCTTTGTCATCCAGCCTTTAACAGCTAGAAGGCAGGACTCCAGTTTGGAGAAGTGGGGTGAGATATGGATGGTTGAATGGAAGATTATGGTTGTCAAAGATAAGTAATTGCACCAATGTAAATAAAATAAGTAAACACAATAAATATTTGTCATTTGTAAGTGTATATAAAAGAAGTGGGATTTGATTTGTGTCCTGATGGCACATCATAATCATAGACCTCCTGATCAGCTTTGCACCCATTTTTGCATTGCAAATATCTGATAGTTTCATCTGGGTTGAAGCTATCATGTTGATAGAATTATTAACCTTTACAGTCGCTTGTGAAACGCCACATTCTCCACATTGTGTGAATGGTAACACTGAGACAAGGCAGCCGACACATCCTTTCATTTGTATCATTGTGCAGGCCTGCCTAATCCTGTGCATGAGTGCAGACATGTATAATCACAATCTTTTCACACACAAAGTCTTGTGCAATCACTTTATTCACATCAGAAGATGGCACGTATACACCTCCCTGCCACCCTTCTTCCTCTCTCAGCAGAAAAATGACTGGGGATGAGATGTGAACAGTGACAATTTCTCTGGCTTGGATGGTCCCAGCCGCCCCCATAGTTAACACTCCAGCCCCAGCGGTACTGGACCTGAGCCAGATCCCAGCTCAGCACACTCTGCTCCACAATGCCTGAATGTATCCAGTCACAAAGGAGCATTGTGTCATTTAAATAGGCCTTTCTATGAAGTCAACCTTTTATAAATAGCACAATGTATGATTAAAGACACTGGGACTGTAGCAATGTAACTTTAAAAGGTTATTAAGCTCCTGTAAGGTTTGAACAATTTGTCATATTTCACACAGGGACAAAAGCTAATTTATGAATAGCTACTGAGCAAACTCATGGAAAAAATCCTTACAATCAGAGCTGCCTCCCCTAAGTCCTCTACGTAAATGCAACTAAAAGGTCAAACCCAAATTGGGGTTTAATGTCCCTGACAGCACTATCGTGCATGAGCTGTCCAAATCCAAATTACATAGGGCTGCACCAAGAGATTAGATAGCAGGTAGAAAACAAACAATTTAGGCAAAATAAGCTGACATGAACAGTGAAAAAAAAAAGGACAGTTATGTGCGTTTCAGCCATTTCTCTGTATAAAGTTTACATGCATTTATTAAATCCCAGGGGACACTTGTCTGATTTGACCAGCGGCACATCTGAAGATAACAAGACCAAACCCTAAGAGCTACAATGTGTTCAGGTATATATTAGCCTCATGCTCTGAGTGCATTTCTGCATAAATGCTGTACACAAATGGCAAGTGATGTGTGAAGTGCATGGGTAATCTATGGTGGTAATAAATATTTAATTACACATTTAGAGTCTTCTGGCCACATGCTGAATTAGTCATGTCTGATAATGGTGTGCAATGCGGATGACAGGCCACTGCACCCTCCAGAGGCCCCAGAGCCCGCCTGCCTGTCCACATTACTGATTGGAAACAGTTCTGGTTGTTTTGTTACAGAAAACCTTAAAAATGTATTTTTGAAAATATGTTTGCGGTCAAATCAATTCAAATAAGATGATCAGGGACAATTCAATCTGTTTAACCAGTACGGTGCGATAGTTAGGTGTAGTTAGTCTAGATCAGCACAGAGACATACCGCAGACAATTGCTAGCCTAGCTACATCAAAAGTGACAAATTATACATAGATAGTCTGCAAATGCATCTCTCTCTCTCTCAGTTCTGATTAGCAGAATATGAGAGGGTTCATTTGCAAAAACGGGAGTATTTTCTTGTTTTATCCCCAATAAAAGTGTTCTGCTGTTAAAATCAACATCTCCTGGTGTTCTGCAAGTATGGATACAAGACTCGCCACAGTAGTAAATAAACCTGAAAAACCTCTAAATTAATCAACAAAACACAAATAACATACAATTTGATGGATATTATCTGGAATGCACAATAAAAATATGACTTAAGTTTTAAACTAAAAAAGAGGACTTTTTCAAATGTTTTTGCAAATGAAATCTTATTATTGAGCACAAGTCTGTTCTGTGAATGGCTACCAAGACTGCGAGTCTTCAAGGTAACAAGGGATATAACATGAGGTGGAAGGTTATTTTGAAAAGTTTTGTAAATCAATAAATACCAGTGATGCTTATGTCTTACACTTAAAGATGGACAACCAATTGTAGCATACAAAACATTGTTGAGTGTTACAGTTGTAACCTGTCATAAATCTTAGTATGGTGGTTTCAGTGTGATGGCAGAGGCTCAACCATAGACTGATCATGTCCACCACTTATGACAAACGCCAAAATGAAGAAATACTGCGAGCCCACTATGTGGACAGGACTTTTGAGATTCTGTGGGTAGTCACTGTCCCAGCTGTTGTTGCTCAAGAAATACCTCCAGCACCAACCGTTACTGTCTTGATTTCACACTTCTCTTTCTACATGTTTGCAGTAAAGATGCAACATGTCAATAAGACAGCTTTGGTGTTTTTCTGAATTAACCAATGTATTGCACACACAGAAATGAAATTAACAGTTTCTGATTGTGTTTCTGACAGCATACAGCTTTATTTCCAAGAAATATGTATGTCACGTGGGCCCAAATGATAAAAGATTGCATCACTGAATCACCACAAAGAGGTCATAAAATCGTGGCATAACATAAAGCATGTTGACATTTACAACGTATGAAAATTACAAATGTCAAACAGCCTCAAACAGGAAAATTTGAACTATTTGCATGACAGCCTCACTGCTTTTGTACCATAAATGGTGTTCAATTGTAACATTCATTGACATCAAGCATTAGTACATTCCTGAATTGTTAATTCTGTTGTGTCATTGTGAGGCATTAAGAGATGGGGCTGTTTTTTTTAATATTCTTTCATCTGCTTCCTGCACAAGCTCACCCCCTGTGCTCTCTGCTGCCTTGGATTCTAGTTGAACATAATTCTAACATAAATGGGCCTCAGAAAAAGCACTCTCAGCCTTCTGTAAATGCAATTCATGACAAGGTTGCATAGACTTTGTGCCAGGAATTTGATCACTTCATGGGTACAGCAAAAGAGGGACTGCTGGCAAACGTTTCTGGATATGCTGTGGTATATTTGTAGTTTGAATATAAAATTATCCTTAATATGTTTGTGAAAAGGATTGTGTGGGCTTTTTAGTATTGATTAGGGGGGAGGTTGCAATTTGAATGTAACTCATTATTGCTGTATTTATTAAATAAAATATAATCCAGGCTATCAATATAACTTAAACATATGGCAATATAATGTATGCAATATACAGGCTTGAATGTCTAATACTTATACACTCTTTTATTAAATTCACATACGTTAACTACATATTTTAAGTTGGATACCTTACCCAGTATGCATAGAAAGCAGGTAATGCTCACAAAGTGTGTTATCAGGGCTAGATTTAAGTTAAATTATTGTTGTTTTAAGGGGCTCTTATTTTGTAGTATAAGTGTTTGGAGGCATCAAACCTTTATTCATCCCATTTAACCACAATATGAAATATTCCTATTGAAAGCAGCCTTATCATGTGTGTCCTGTGTGTCTGCTTGTATTTGAACTCAAGACAGTGGAGAAGGAAACATGCTTGTGCTCGTACCTCTAGAAGTTTCTCAAGTCTCTCAGGGTTTCACATTGGAAGGTTTCCCAGCTGTGTGGTAGGTGGGACTGCAATGCATAAGCAGGCTTTGCATAAGCACTTACACAGTGTAGGCCCTACTATTAAGCAACATTGGCAGCCAGATAGGGCCTTGCAATCACCAGGGGGCCCTAAAAGGCCCTAACACCAGGTTAGTCCTTGGATAATATCTGGATTGGGCGAAGCCACAAAAGAATAGAGGAGAAATGCACTCAAGACTTCTTCAAAACATTTACACATCCGTTTGCTCAAACCACCTCAGGAGGTGGTTTTAAAACGTGGGTCTCATACCTCTATTCGTTTATAGGTTCATTCAATTTCCATTCAGTGCTTTTGCACATTTTAGTCTATACAAAAAATGTTATTTGACATTACTGTTGATAATGCTGGAGAGCTTACAATAACATCTTTAATTCATTCCCTCACTCCCAGGCAAACTGTTGTTTCATTTGACTCTATGAAATCAACTTCCAGAGACAGAAATATATAAAATCATCAAAATGAACATTTTGCATTCTTTTTTTGGTCACTTTTATGTTTTATATTGTAGTCATGCAACTCTTTCTTGTTCGGAGCAATGTAAATTATGCAATTTAAATTATGATTAGTTAAAGTGTAATTATCCTTTCAGTGGTTGCAACAAAATGTAAAGTAATATTAGAGCTGGCCCAGAGTGCCGTTTCAAGGCCTCAAATATTTGCTGTTTTTTTCCGAACAAGTATATCAATAAAGTAGCAGCATTACAGTGATAATGTAAGTCTATACATCTATAGCACAAATGAACTACATGTGTCGTGTGTGTGATTAAATGCTTGAAACATAAGAACACCTGTGCCGTCCAAACATCTTTTTGCACAAACTGATCTTCAGAATATACTCCAACAAACACTTTGAGGAATGAACAGTATTGCCCTGTAAAATTATGTAAATTATAATTATTGTACATCAGAGATTATTACCTTGTGGCCATTACTCATTGTTCTTGTTCCCTGCAAGTTGTGGCTACACATTGTTTTTATCAACACAGGATGTCACCTCCACTCTTATGTAAATCACAGATGCAGAGTTGCTACAGTTACTTGCCAATTAAATTACAGTACAAAAGCTTTCCATGGATTTTCAATAACTTTTCATTGGGATGATAAGTAAAGCAACCTTTACAAATACAATGGCTTTGTAAGCTAAACTTGATAAGTGTGTAATATAACTCAAACAATACAAACTAATTTCAACACCCTGCACGTTCTGTTTCTTCAACTTTTTCAGCAAAATTTCTTTCTTGACCAGTCGTCATTAAAACTATATTTGCCTGGCATTATGACAATGACTCTCGTGAGTCGCTGCCAGCTAGCTCTAGTCTAGCAAATATTAGCAAAATCAGTTATAGGTCTGTACGATATTGGAAAAAATTCACATTGTGATGTTTTTAATTTTGTGATAATATTGCAACTGACAGCATTCACAGCATTTTGGAAAATCTGCCACGTTGTGTCCTTTTGTTGTTTGATGCTTTCAGGGCATCTTTGCAGTGAGTTATTTTTATCTTAATCACCACCAGTTGTTCAATGAAAAACTGCACAAACAAGCCCCATGATTGAAATGGTAGATAATGTTTAATGATAATGCTGTTGTTTTTTAAATTAACAACTAACAAGCTAAGTTAAGCTAACAAGAACGTTTCACATAGCCTGGGGTACTGCTGCAGCCATATTTTTGTTTGGTATATGGACCAAATGATGGCTGCCACCAGGAAAGTTACCCAGTTCCATCTTTGTTCCATGATGTTATTTACAGAGGAGGAGAGGTGTGTTAACAAAAATGACGTGTGGCCACGACTTATTTAAGTGTGGGAATTATAATTAACAAAATGAATAATTATCTCATAATATTATTTTATAATGTAATAGAACAAGATCTTCACGATATCATGCTCTTTTGATGTATTAGTAGGAATGACTGAGGAACACTGCATTACGATTGTGTGACCATTCGTTACAGTAATTCATGGCCACAGCAGATAGAGAGCTTTGGGCTGGGTCGGGAACCGTCTGTGGGCCTGTGAAGCCCTTTGAGACATTATGTGATATTGGGCTATATAAATAAATTTAATTTGCTTTTATTTGACATGTTACCGATGCAATACCACTGCTGTTTGAGTCAGATGTTGAGGTTGGGCATTATGGGGTTTAATTTTTTAGAAAAACATTTTAAAATGGCAATTGGCAGTGGTGGAAGCTTACGTCTGACCAATTAGCAGTTCCTTAACCATTGGGGAGTACGTAACCTGGATTAACTAAGGGTGCTGGTGCTTGAAGGAGTTCCTGCAGT
>OMOW01112229.1:0-11519 GCA_900312555.1 Lamprogrammus exutus
CCAAGGAGATCTTTTTTTTCTTCAACTTCTGATATCTCCTTCTGATTATGATTGGTCCAAATATAATATATAATAGAAATATATATATATATATATAATATATTATACAAAGTCATGTGATATTTGCGGAGGTATCAGAAGTAGAAAAGACAAAATACAGTTCTTATGGATTGTCCTGCACAAGTATGCGCTCCCCGATCTGTTCGTTCATCGTTTCATCATACATCTTGTGAAGTACACTGGGTAACAGCGGCGTAAAGTAACAAAGTAAAAATACTTCATTACAGTACTAAAGTATGTTTTGGAAGAATTTACATTAGTGGAATATTTATATTTTTGCAAATAATTACTTTTACTTCACTACTTATCCAAAGTAAAATCTATACTCTTACTCCACTACTTTTGTCAAAACTACGAGTATTAGGACCACTGTTCAAAAATGGATTTTGAGAGTAAAGTTGTAATATTTTGTTACGAGAATAAAGTAAGAACATTTTGAGAAAAGCGTCAAAATATGAAGTGATTGGTAAGAGTCACAATGTAAAAATGCCACAGTGAGGAACAAGAAGGAGAAATGATTTTACTTTCATTACTTAAGTACAGTTATTATCCCAAAAAAACATTTTGATACTTAAGTACAATAAACATCAGCAGCTAAACGACTTTTACCAATGTATATAATATATGTGCAATATTTTTTTTTCTAATGGGCAAATTTTACTCGGAATGAAGTACATTTTCAATGAGATATCTCTACTTTTACTCAAGTACAGCTTCAAGTTATTTTGACCACAACTGCTGGAAACCTCAGATCTGTCCCTAGAAATCTGTCCCCAAAGGATCCCAAAATTGATAACAGATAAGACGTTGCCATGGCAACCCGGGATGTGCCTCAGACTGATCAAATTGTCCTTTTGCTGATCCTTGATCTAAAACAGCTCACACACATTTGAGACCCACACAGACACACACAGAAACCCACACACGCCTTACACAATCTCATCTTCTCTTTGCGTACACACACACATGGACATGATCTAAACTCTGCCTTTGTGTAACAAAGAGAAAATTCTCCATCTTCCTTCCTACGCTGATTTATAGGGTACATATCCCATCTTCTTCTTCATGTTCTTTTCTTTCTTTTATCACTAAATACACTATGGCCACTGCCAAACTATTACTGTCAACTGCAAGCCATTTTGAGTTATCATGTTTACGTGTGCACCACATCCCATATTTCTGCCTGTATTGTGATTTTGACAGATATACGAGTAAGATGTTTACATGGACAGAATTAATAGCATTCCGTGGTTCATTGAATATACATGAAGCATTTCGCAATCGTAGCACATCGATTTGCAATCACACAATCTAGGGCTAGTTACTCAGAGTTAAAGCCCGTTAAATCAATTTATGCAGATTTCAAGCCACTTAAAGGTGATTACTTTAGAAACATTTGATGTATTGCCTTAACGGAAGTATAACTGAAGTTTTAACATGCATGTAAACTCCCGATACCGGCATGGATTGCGTAAGAGTTCCTTTTCTTAAGGCCTACGCTGCATGCAGTGTTCCAGGACGTGTTCACCGGCCTGTTCTTCTTTTGCATTACACCGGGGCCTTAAATGCGGCACAGTGCGGCGACATGAGCAGACTCAAGCTCTCCACACGCACAGTAGAACAACTGTGTTTTCCCAACCCACAGAGCGGGAAAGCTCTCGCACAACAGTTCACGCTGCTCTGCTCACTGAGCTGAACCACTAAGCTGAACCACTTAGTTTCCAGAGTTGTACAAGTCGAGGGTAGAGGGGAAAAACGTCTAATGGGTGTGTGTGTGTGCTTGTGTGTGTGTGTGCGCGAGTCCTATAAACTTTAATACTTTTGAAAATAGCACAACATAAAATATTCACTTAAAGTGTCATGGTTGACATACAGTAAACGTCTCTGCAGGCCCCTCACGGTTTGTTTCACTGTCATGTCGAAAAATAAGTTGCAGATTACAATATTCATTCTTTTCCAGTCAGACAGTTTCCAGTCGTTGGGGTCAAGTTATATAATGTTATAACGCAGCATCATAGATTTGTGCCATCCCCATTGAAAAGCTCCCCATGCATCAAGATAATATTTGAAGGTCATGATTCAACACTTTTTTAGTCACATAACAGGTGAAAAACAGTGTGAAGTCTTTGATATTATGGTAATCAGCTTAATTCAGACGTCTTTTTCTGTGCAGTCACAGTCGTTATTTACTGAAAATATCCTTCTGCGTCATCTACAGAACAACAAAGCTCTCGAATATGATTTATGAAACGTTGTCATCAATGTTACAGCAGCTACTCTGAAAAAGCAGAGCACCTCTTTGTCTTTTATCGATGGTGGCAGCGTCTTGAGCAGTTGATCAAATTATGACACACAGTATAGAGGATGTGATTGTTGGTACAGATATATGGATTTTTACTGCGAACCCTTTGCCAGGACTATGAATTCTGCGCTACATATCTTCTCTCCAAATGCGCTGAATGCTCTACGTGCAGTTATATATTTCCACTCAATGCATATGAAGGCCGTCTTTTGTTGGAGCTCTGGTTTGAATTATTGTCCACTTCCTGAATGTTTACTTCCCTGCAGTTGAATGTTCTCCCAGGCTAGTTCTCTGCCTCCCCGAGTGAAACCTTATCCAGCTTTGACATACAGAGGCAAGGCATAGTTACAACCAGGCACTCCTGGGACCCGTGGCCCTCATGGCCCTACCAGCCCACAGTTGCTCTCTCTGGGGTTTGACTCTTTCTATTTCCCCCTGCATCTCCTGGATCTCTGCCAACACTTCACTCAAAGCTGAGCTATAGGCAACTCTTTACTGCCCAAATAAACACAGGGACACTAGCTGGATATGTTTGCATAAAGAATAACACATAGTACCTTAGATCTGAAGACAAGCTTGATTGCAGTACCCCATTAACCCTTTTATTCTCTGACACTGACACTGGTGCTTGGACTCAACCTATATAAATGTTGTTATACTGAGCTCACTTTGTCACTCAGCATCAAACACGACGTATTGCTTCTTCAGGAGTACCTGGACTTTCAATCTAACGCATTTTTAGTCATAATTTCTATGTGGGTTTGCGAAAAATAGTAAGTTCCAAATATTTTAACATTCTATCCCGTTCCATTGAGGTGTTGTGAGCATTCATGTCAAATTTTGTGTAAATCAAGCCTTTCCTCCATCGTCCTTCCAACATGGTACATCCAGGGTGCGTTACCGGGTGCAGACTGAATGGCAGCCCGATTTCAAGTCGGTGAATGGTCCCGCTGAAATCAGAAAAGTGGATCAAATTGACATGAGCGAACCATTTTATCCAGTGGAATGTTGTTTAGAGGCAAATCAACACTGTGAAATGTTTCTTTCTTGAGGTGGTGCTGTTTGATGCAGTTATACAAACAGTTTCTTAGAGACTGCATTGGACTCAAAGCCTTTGTGATACATTTCGTTACTTTACATTAATAACGTGAAAGATTTATTCATGGTTTTGTTTTGGAGCTCTTTCGGGTGACCGGTCAATACATCATTTGTATCCCTTTTCTCAAAATAACAGATAGTTATTTTATTTCGCAAATTTCTGACAATGTCTGAACAAAAGATGAGCATTAGAGGCTTTATAACTGCATTATATCATTCAATAATGATCCTACATTTAATCCACTTCCATATGATACAATTTCATGTTATATGGTGATTGATTGTCCTCAAGGTTTTGTTGTGATATTAATGAAGCGCTGTAGGCTACATCATTAATATTCCTAATCACTTTTCTTATCACGATGCACATAGCTTCATTATCATCATCAGACAGTGAGCACATGAAAACACTTTCTTCTTTTTTACGATGGCTCCACCTTGTTATGAGGCACAAAGCCCGGCTCTGTGCTGCACTGCACACTGAGGATGATGAGAGAGCCACAGGCTGCAGCAGGCAGGTCAGCTGGCTCCCAGCGAAGCTCTGGTCACATCTGTTTGTTTGTCTGTCTGTCTGTCTGTCTGTCTGTGTGCTGATGCATTCTTTCAATAAGTATTTTGTTTTACATTTGTCTTGTGTCTCTTTGCTTTATATTTTAGACCCATCTAAACAAATGTTAATTAAAAGCCTGGTACCAGGTCCACTCAAGCTAAAGCGGTTACACATGCATGCATTATGGAGTGGAACCTCACTTTGAAAGTTTCATGACCCATTGATGATGATGTGTTGCATGTATGCTGAACAGCCTTTATGTTTTAAATATTGTCTATCAGTTATAGAGCAGATACAGTGAGGGTATCAGCATCCTTCTGCAACTTTGACGTGATGCATTAGGGGGCACGTACCTCCACCAAGGCCGAACAAGCTTAGACAATATTTGCCTTGTCTTGTCAAATAAGATGACCCTTTTGATCTATAAAGAGCAGTGGGAGGCTTTATTTTTCAGGAGACCCGCAGCAATAAATCTGGGACATTCACAGTGAAGATTGTTCAGTGTGTCTTGATTCGGCAGGCAAATCACTGAGACTGAAAAACAAAACTGCAACCAAAAAAGTATATGTATCATCACTTCACACCCAATGAGGAAGCCTCAAATTTGTCACCACAAAAAGTTTCCTTTAGGTGTTTTGTGCTCTCATATCAATTTTTGTACAAATCCAACCTTTATTTGTGAAGTTATAGCCGTTTCTAGCAGCCCTGTGCAGATTCGAGCAGAACTCCAGCTGAGTTTACGGCTCTTCCACTCTGTTCACGCACGCAGACTGTGAAGCTCTGTTTCTGGGTAAAAGGCGTTAGATGCTCTGCTGAGGGCTCTATGGAGCTACCACCACCACCAGAGGCGACTGCTTTTGTGCTTGCGGGGAGTGACTTCCTCTGGGTAAAGACAGTAACTACCCCCCTTCCTATCCCTTCCATTTTTCCCAGTGCAACAGCACCCCTCAGTGGAAGTCTAAATTATGGTCCATATTTCAGGAAATCTGATTTTTCCTTTTATTTTCTGTTTATATTTTAAGCCCATGCAAAAAATGTATCAAAAACCTGGTGCTGGATCCATTTAGGATTAAGAGGTTAAAAAATTCTGGATCGGCACCAAGACAGGTTCTTCCCTGGACCAAGCTCACTCCTCACAATCAAACAAACATGACCTCCTCAGCACAGGTAATTAATCTGAGCACAAGACAAGTCTCATTTTATCTGTCTAGTATCTATGAATATATTACCAACTGATTTTATCCACACGTTTATTGTTAAACACATTCAAGCACACACAAGATATTAGTGTCAGTCCCAGATCATTATCACCCCATCTCACGCTGAGCTCCCCTGATAAATCACCAATCCTTGTGGCTCTTGTAGTGAGGAGAACAGATGTAGTCAGCACTGTATTAGTTTCCGCGGTGTGGAACAAAGCTCTTTGTTTGACCGCGTGATGGAGTGGCTCCATGCAGCCTGAGTTAGTGAGAGGGGAACCACCTGCACTCTGGCAGAGCAGACCATATGCTTCCTCCAATAGAATTTAATACACACCCAGGCAGACCCACTCATGAAGTCCTCATAACCCAGAGCAAATGTGACCTGCGGTCTGTATGCGTTCATATTTGCCACCCAAAACTGTTTCCCTCTCTGCTTTAAAAAACAACATGATCTCATATCAGTGTAGGGGGTTAGGAGCAAGGATCACTTTGAAAGGTCCTGGTCCAGCCCATAGGAAATGAGCATTAGCGCCATATATGAGGAAAATACAGGGACCACTACTCTTAGTGTGTATGTTGGACCACATCCAGATTCCACTGGTTTCCCTGTTAAATCTGCAGGGAGGTTAGGAGGCGCGTACGTGCGCGTGTGTGTGTGTTGTGCGCGCGTGTGTGTGTGTTGTGCGCGCGTGCTCATGCGTGTTCTACTCTCGGCTGACCGTTGAACCAGGGCCCGGGAAAGAACGTGAAGGAGAAAAAGGAAAATAAGAGGAAGGTCAGAACAGGAAGGCAAGCAAAGCAGCAGCGTAGAGATTCACGTTTAAAAGCCTTCATCATAAATGCAGGATGTGAGTTACAATTGGCTTGAAAACTGATATGAAACAATCTTACAACAGTCTTTAAAAGACACTTTAAGACGCACAATCACAGTCACAATCACTATCAGCGCTGCTGATGTGCAGAGGAATCTGCCCAGGGCACACACAGACACACAGACACACTTCTCCCCTCATTGTGTGCTTTGGTCTTTCGTCATGCATAGCAGCACAGTTAGATCGAGTAAACAAGACAGCACACAGGCACAATGGCCGCCTTGTTTGCCGCTGCGTGATAGTGTTACAGGTATTTCAAGGCTGTTGCTGAAGGAATGGACACTTTTATGTTTTTGCCCACGGCGAGCTCATTCTATCTCATTCTTTAAGTGTTCTCTCAACTAAGAACAGTATTCATCTAATCCACCGTGGCATATTATGTTTGTGATTCAGCTTTTACGCTGAGCCACTTTGCTGTTATTCAATGATCACTTCATTTGGCAGACTGGAACTCTTCTCAGGAATGTGTGGGCATGTTTAGACCATAATTCCTGACTTTCTCAGGGTGTCAGCGATGCCTCTGCCTGGTAGCTCTCTCTCTCTCTCTCGCTCTCTCTCTCTCTCTCTCTCTCTCTCTCTCTCGCTCTCTCTCGCACTCTCTCTGTCTTCCCTCCCTTGTCTGTGCTGATTGAGTGTGTGAGCGGTTGCGTCTCCTCCACAGATCCTGGGCTCTTGTCTCCTTCCGTGGGACGCATCCTTGTAGGATGCAGCCTTTGAAGTACTAAGCAGGCGGCATCCTGAAGTGGCGTAAATGTGACTTCACGTCATCTCATTTGCGTTGTGATTTCACATGAGACTTTTGTTTGATTACTCCCAAAGAAAGTGGCGCGTATAGTCTCTGTACCAAATGTAGTTTCTGATCGGAATAATGTCATATCTCAACTGGAAGCAGATTTGGATCTTTACCCTCTAAATATCTGATGACTAACAGGATAAAGGAGGCGGTGTTTAGAATTAATCATCCTTATTATCCAACCACAAAGGTTTAAACAGGACACTGGTGTAAGCTGTCAACTGATCTATATCACCTATTCTGCTCTTTGTCCCCACTCAGGGCACTTCAGGCAAGATGTTGAAGCTTTTATTTCTCTTAATATAGGCTCTGATTTCTCAGGGTCTTATGAAAATGTATTTGCCCTTTTGAATTACACTCACAACAAAGAAAAAAGTGTTATTCGATCAACCTTATTTTGTTACACGCTTCAAAGTGTGCTTACTCCGAGTAACAGACCTAGATTATAGAATAGAGCGTCAATTTATTCTGCTTGCATTTCCTCACTTGCGAGGTCTGTATTTATATACATTGGTGTACTCCGATTGCAAAATGCTTTATGTGTATTCAATGAACAACAGAATGCTATTGATTGTCCATGTAAACATATTGTTAAAATGAGCCTCCCAACTACATAAAGCAGCCATTGCTTTGCTGTAAAATACGACTGTTACGGCTGTAAAATATGCAACGATACGTTTGCATGTTAAACATGCTCATAACATGCTCGCTCCAGCCCGTTCCAATGAGCCTGTCTCTGTTTGCTGTCATAGTGATAAACCTCCTGCTGTACAGAAGAAGAGGAGGCCGTCTCATGTGGTCTGGCCAAGCATCCTCAAGTAATCACATCTGAAATCATGTGAAAATGCAGAGCAGTTGCTCAGGGCAAGAGGGGGGAGCACAGGGGGCGAGCCGGGCGATGCGTGTGGCCCTGACGGGATCCATCCATCAGCACACTGCCCTGCTCACATGCCCTCATTCATTTAGCTGCCTGCTTTTATTCATTTATCACTCTTATGCCTTTTTATTGTGCATATAGGGTGCAGAGCATATTTATTAGAAGAGCAAATGCAAATAAAAAATACCGCTCTTTTAAATGTGGAGGTAGTTTATAGGTCGTTCCTCATTTGAAGAACACGGAATACGTCGAGTAAAATACGTCTTCGGTGCATATAGCCGGCCTCTAACCCTAAAATGTCCACTTGGCTTGATTCAGTTTTGTTGCATGCAGTGTAATGGTGAGGCTGAGTGGGAGTCTGTATCAGAGCACGAAGAAACTCTGCTCTGTGCTGGCATTGTGTTACATTGAATTATTCACTTATGCTTTATCTCAGAATACATGACCCAACCCAGTCATGCCCAGCTAATCACCATGCATTATCATCATCATCACCATCTCATCGCTCTGTTTCGTGTCTTTCCTTTAAGGAGGAACGAGATAAGAGCATTAAACTGGAATGTGCACGAGAGGCTGAGTTAAAAGAGTAGATGGTGATTATAATTTTCCCCTAATTTTTTAATGCTATATATTAGGGAGGAGGTGTGTTGCAAAAGACTCACGCCTAAAGAAATGCATCCAGAAAGCCAAATGGTAAATGTCAAAGGTCATGAACTGCCCAAGAAGCTCAGTTGTTGTTTACAACACACCTGGCTTTTAGGGAGAGAGGCAGTACCTAAAACAACCTGTTTTCACTCAGCATGCATAGTGGTGCTGCAGCAGGGAAGAGCAGAGAGTGGAGCGATGTGGTTTTTTTGCGTCTTAAATCATCACCTACATGAAAATTAGAACACGGGGGAATCTATATAATATCTTTCCTAAAAAATGTAGTCATTATGTTGCAATTTTAGGTGAAGTGAAGAGTGTAAAGCCACTAATTCTCTCTTTAGGAGTTTTGTGTCTTCCAACCGATTCAAAAGTTGAGTCATATTTGCAAAGTATACAATATAAAACCAATTTAATATTGTCATTTTATATGACACTTTATATGAAACCATATGCAACAATGTTTAACAATATTTGCTCTGTAAAAACGTCTAACCATGACGCTGACGTGACTGTAAGCAGAGCTATGATCTCAACAAATGTCCATTCTTCTATCTTGATTCAATGAAAACAGGCCAACAAGCTAAATGTTTCACTCATTATGTAAAATGTCCTTCATTCTTCATCTAAATGCAGTCATTCCTCTCCATGAGGCACTGGACATAAAAAGATTAAGAAGATAAAAATCAGACTTTACTCCAGTCCAGAAAAGGAGATGATCCTCTATGCGTTCCTTCTGATAGGAGGAGCTTTGGGGGACAGTTGTGCTCCTGACACAATGACCCAAATGCTGCACATCTGAGGGCGCCGACAAAGCTGCCAGTAATGCTGTTTGACCTGTTGAGTGTTACTGGCTGAGCGGGAGTAAGTTATCTCTGTATTCACAGCCTGGGAGAAGCAACATTTGTGTCCACATTACTCAAGTGTTTATACCTTTGAGCAAGAGGAGGTGTTCTTAAAACAGAAATAAAGAAACCAGACCTTTATTCTGATTCAAATATACCACACCCAACCCCCTCATTGTTTACAAGAAATGGGAATATAAATGTCCTAATCTACAAGCATATTTACAAATGAAAACAGATAAAGGATTGCAAAGTGTTTCCCGAGCAATGGGCAGTGCCTTCTCACTTTACTCGCTCTAAAAGCCAAGAGAAAGAGAAGAGGACGGGCTGAGCATTTCCTCGCTGTATCGCAGTCACGTGGCAGCCAAACACATGCGGCGTCCAGGTCCAGCTGATGTTTTATTACTTGGGAGCGCTGCCAGCGTTGAGAATGTGCTGATGTGATAACAGGAATTAAAATTTTGCTGAATAAAGTGTATAATTCACTCAAGCCCACACCCAACCCCGAGCTAAAGAGTTCAAAGTTCCTCGCTCCTCAATCAGATTAAAAGAACGAGTAGAGTTCTGTCTAGCAGGCACTTTAGTACAGTAGAGCTTACAGTACATGAGAGGGTCTGATTGTACCAAGTACCTCATTAGTCCCTATTATGAAAAGCCGCTGTCATTGGCTGCGATATGACAGCCCAGTCAGACAATCTGCAGGCCGTTTTGTGCCGAGCCATTCATCCTTAATCTTCACCAGCGTAACACAGAGCTTTGCAGCGCTGTTTGAGATAGGATTTAACTCTTTCCCCCTCTCTCTATCGCCCTCTCTCTCTCACGCTTTGCGGATATTATGACGAATGACGCATTATCGGGGCACGGAGGCAAAGTAGATTAAAGTGACATCTAAAGCTGAAAAATGACCTCCTCGTTTACAGGGCCTGCGTTAAGTGATGAGCAGGGGAAAGTCATGGGTCAGAGGATGTGATTCAAGTAACGTTCGTTTGTTACACAACGTGCTCGGGAAGCTACGCTGCGGCGGCGCTAAAAGGCCTCAGATAATAAAAGGATCACACGGTTTTATTGACCGATGCAGATGGTGCCTTTCAGATGTGCAGCACCGTACGACACGCCGCTGATGATGTAAGCTCACGTGTGGCCCGCGGCGTGCATATAGGATTTGTAGCTTTCATTCGTCAACACACATTTGGTGTCTCTCAATGCAACAGCTGCTCGCAACAGTCTGATCTCGTTAATCAACGCGACTGTCATGGCCTTGCAAACGTACAGACGTCTGGGTTTGCTGCTACATTTTGACCGATGACAGCGGCGATTAAAAAGAAATATGGCATTCAGTTAGATGTTTATACAAAGTCTCCAAATATAGCAATAATATAAAAGATTGAAATATGAAATGTCAGAGGGAAGGCAGTGATGGTTTCCAAACAGAGAGCAGCTTTGAGGTGTAGCTTGAAGTGAAGAAGAGAGGTTCCTTCCAGGATGGATGTGCTAAAAGGTCAGTAGTCAGGCCACATCACATTATACTGCACAGTTCTTCTCCATCTGTGACAGCCACGGCTAATTTAAAGTGTTATTGTCTAATATTTTCCGTCTTTCTTTCCTGTCCATCTCCATTTTTCTTCCTTCTCCTACGTCACGAGCACTCTCTCCCTCTCTCTCTCGCTCTCTGTCTCTGAGTCTCTCTCCCCTCGCCCTGTTTTTCCTTCTTTTTTTTTATTCGCCATAGGACATTATTTATTAGAGCTTCAATCAGCAGCTGTGATACGGATATGGAGCCTTCTGATCACACAGTATTTAACCACTTCAGGAAAAATGCATACATCTTGATTTAGCTGGCAAAAACTGACTGAAAACTGAGCAGTGAAAACAAAACTGTAACATAAATGTATAGAGATATATACAGTATATATCTGAATGTGGGCTGTGAAGAGCTATTTCCAGGTATGGGATGCTTGGTTCTCTGTTATGGGAGCCACCCTGAGCTACTTTTAGTGGAGGGCGTTAGCCTTCATGGCCACGGGGAGGGACTTACTCTGGGTAAGAACAGTAACTAATCATTCCTATCCTCCTTATTGCCCAACAATAACAGTCTGGGTTATAATCATTTTTTCAGAGAAACCTGAAAGTCCCCTTAATCATTTATTATTTATATTTTAGACACATCAAAAACCAACAGATCAAAAACCAGAAACGGGATCCGCTTGGGCTTACGTGGTTAAAACAAACCTTCTCCCTGCTGGAGTTCAAATGAAAGATACAGCAGTTGACAATG
>OMOW01112230.1:0-21763 GCA_900312555.1 Lamprogrammus exutus
AAATTAAAATTTTTAACACTAGGGTGGGAAACTATTGCCGTGTGGTAGGCTCCCCCAGCCGATCTCATGACCAAGGCAGTAATAGTAAGCTAATCTTGTTACTTTCCAATCAGATATCCAAACTTTCAAAGGGGCAGCAAATTGCTTGGGTATCTGCCGTAAATATCAATTTCAATCACATTCCCATATCATTGTGTGCTCAATCCATTTTCACTGTCTTTCAAGTTCTAATAAATTTCACTTTACGGAGGCAGCATATTGATATTAACATGTTTACATGCCTGAATACATCTATTTCCAACCACATGAACTGGGTCTGCTACTCGGAGTAAGCATACTTCGATTTGTGCGATTTGCTCAGACCTTCCCATCAGACAGCTGTGTAATGAAGTTCCTCACAGGAAACACGACCCAGATGTTCCACTTTTTGCAAACAAACTCCAGCTGAGTCAAGTTTGTTTGTCTAACCTGGCCTCTGAGCATCCCATCAACTGCCCCCACATTCACATTTACCTTTCACCCCCTTTTAAAAAATAAAATCCTCCTGGTGCCCTTCCCCCGTTTCCTTTAACACCTCCCTCTGCTGCCACAGACTGAAGCTTGGTATCTCGTTAACCTTGGCTGCTAACCTTCACCCCCTACCAGTGAACTCACAGCCAATCTGGCTGCAGCTGAGGAAATACAAATGGGCTAGGATTACTGTTTATCTTCATCTGATGTTAAACTGTAAACACTGCTGGTGCACTAAAATGTTGGAGGCGTGTTTCAATGCATTCCTTTGGGTAATAATACATATCACTCGTCCTGAATGCTGGCCTGGAGACATGGGAGTTTGTTCAGGAAGGATTTGAGCTTTCAGTAAATTCAGTGTAGATATTTGGGAGTATTATTTGGAGGTTGTGGTACCTGCAGCAACACAACCTCCTCTGTCCTGATGTGCAAGTGTACTCACAACACACACTGAAGCCTTCAGTTACTAGGACTTGCTGCTTTTACACCTACCTTGTTTTGTGTGCACCAACCAGGTGAGAACAAATTTGTACTATATTCCAGACCAAAGTGATACCCAGAAAAATAAAAGGATAAATCAAAAGCTATGGATTATGGGAATTGTAAACAGGAGATATACAGTAGTCTAGCATACCTGATGAGCCACAGGTGCAGTTGGAATGGGGAGGAAATAAAGTGTCTACAGGAAATATGTGGCTACATTAAAGAGCAACTGAAACAAAAGACTGAGCAAGAAAGGACTTCAGAGAACCCTGAATAATGCTGTATTAAGGTTCAAAGGTCCAAATAAAAATCTGCAATGCCCTCTAGAAAAGCAGTAGTTTGAGCAACGAAAGAGACAAATCATTATGACATCTGTACCGATGTTTGTACAGTTGCTGCTTCATCATTAGCTGTTTGTTATGCCATGACAAGAGCAGTAACATTGCAACACAGTGAGCACAAGGAAAACAAAAAATTAACGAGAGCGATTGTTGCCTGACAGACTTTTTGACCATTCAGGTATCACCCACATCAAATGCGTTACTATTTGGTACGCTTCTTTTAATGCAACATAAAAACCAGATAAAAAAGGTACAAGGAATGAAAAGCCTGCAAGTCTGCAAGTGTTTGTGTACCCCCAAACCCAAATTAGTCAAATAAAAAACTTTGGCAAAACACAATTTAATATCTTAGTTGACATGCCTCCTGCTGCTCTACTGCATTTTTAAACACATGTACATTAAATTAACCTGGTTGTATAGGTTTATAAGATTAGTTCTACTTTATGTATCTATTATCCATTTGGAGTTTTAAAACTTCATCTTATGTCTGTTCTATGTTAGTAATCAGAAGGTCAGATTGTCATGTTAGTCTGTCCACATTGAATTTTCAAAAAATGTAATGAGTTATTTATTGAGGAGTGTCCATCTGCTGTAGAGGGCCAAAGATGCATCCAGCTCCCCAGGATTTGTGTCTGATATGATTTGACGACACATTTTGGTTGCATCCATGCCAAACGGAATCAAAAACTGACACTGACAAAAAAATCTCAGATCTCTATAGGTGTCAGATGTTTAGGGACAGATCCATCATAACTGTGCTTTCCCCTAAAATTCACATATCACAGAACGGCATGAAATGGCTGGGATCATGCTCAACACTTCTACATCTGAGGCCATGGTTCTCTGCCAGAAAATGGTAGATTGTTCCCAAGGTGGCAGTGGCTTGCCTCAAATGAAGGATTTCAAGTATCTCAAATCTTCTTACCAAGTAAGGGTAGGTTGGAGAGTGACATCCTCAGGCAGATTCTTGCAGCTTCTGCAGTGATGTGGACACTGTATCTTACTGGTCAATCAATGTTCCAGCTCTTACTCATGGACATGAGCTCTGGGTAGTTGCCAAAAGAATAAATGAGATTGAAGATAAAACTGGGCCAACTGAGTTTCCTCCACAGGGTGTCGGGACTCACCCTTAGGGAAAGGGTGAAGTGTTTGGGGAGGAAGCAGCTCAGTGTTGAACCATGGCTCCTTTGCATTGAAAAGAGCCAGCTGAGGTGGTTACAGCATATGATCAGGATGCAGCCTGGATGCCTCACTGGTGAGGTATTCCAAGCACATCCAACTGGGAGGAGACCACAGGGCGGACCTGTACGTATGCTGTGGTGTGGCAAGACCTTTAGGAAAGACCATCTGGGCTACTTTGCTTTGCTCATGAGTCTCACCAGGGGGGGCCACGGCCCAAACATTGGTGCACAGAGCAGCCTCGAGCCAAAGAATAACTGATTAGATTTTCGTGGTGACTAAGATCTGGACTTTCTATTTTGAATTTTTTGAATTTAGTTATGACTATGAAAATAACAACATATAAAGTCCAAAGGGTAGGACCAAGTAATTAATAAAACTGAAGTGACAGGAATGATGGTCAGACATTTGGAGATTTGTTGTGTTTGTCATTTGTGTTCTTTTGGTACTTTCTCCTTTTCAGTGACATTTTATTTCCTTTTATGTTTCACTGTCTAATGTGTGAGTGTGTTTCTTGTCGTTTTTACACCTTTATCATTTTCTTGTAGAGATACATTAAAAGCATCACCTTCAGAAATCTGAGGACTTACTGTGCACAGAGCCGATCTTGTTGCTCATGGCGTAGCGGATCAGATGGTTTTCTGCATCGAACATGACAAAGATTTGGTCCACACTGAGCTGCTGGGTGGATGGCGCCGCCCTGATGGCCTCATTATGGGGGCAGCTGTGGAAGGTGATGGTCTGACGCCACTGGTAGCTCCGGGTCTGGACGCTTCCATCCAGTGAGCTGATGGTGTAGTCTCGGTTGGAGGAGGAAGTGATCACTTGGAGAAGAATACAAATATATGAATACTTGATTTGGTTATTTGGCAAATAATGTCAGACACTGTGTGCAGTGTAGTTGTGCGTTAGATATGTGATGTCCTTACAGCTGCTGCTGTACTGATAGATCTCTTTGTATGGGTTGATCTGGACGGAGGATCCTGGCTGAATGGCTGGTATCCGTCCCTCCAGCTCGGTGCTCACTACCAAGTGGTCATGCTCATCAATTCCTTTAAACTCCTGCTTGATGCTAAGCCGCTCATTTCCTGGTTGGAAGATCACCTCAGCTTGCCGGGAAAAGAGTCCACCTGCACAGGTGTGTGTTAAAGAAAATTTATAATTATTTTATGTAGTTCCATTTATTATTTCTTGGGTCTTCAGCAAGACAGACGACCAAGATGGAGGAAATGTGCAATGTTAAAAGCCAAGCAGATGGATTCATGTCAGAAAATCCAAGGTGAAACTGATCAAAACTCATGCTAAAGCCAAAGATCCCTCATATTTTGTTTGATTTTCTGATCATGACATAGGGTTTTGAAATTGTAAATTCAAACTGTAAATTACAATTAAAGGACAATTCCAGCATGGTTGGTGTTTTTACTTAGTTCCTGCATTCACTCAGGCCAGACACCGACTACATGTCATTTCATTTAACATTTTTGACCCAACTGTCCACATTCACATTGGCCTACCTGACAATTTAGCTCTGCAGAAATATGATGCACAGTTGAGCAGGACATCGCCAGATGAGGTCAGGAGCTCAGGACAACAACTTAACAGGGGCTTACCAAACCTCTACAATGACCCTCCAGAAGTTCTGAAAAATCATCTGGTGCTGACAGATCAGCAATTTGGCCATCTAATTGCCATGCTGTACTCTACTTTTTCCACATTTTGGGCTGTATATTTATAAATCATACTGCAGCATCCAAAGTGCAAGTCAAGCACTGTGGAAGTACCAAAGAGTAGTTGGTATTTTTGTTGCTGGTGGCGAGTTAGTGCACCACACACTACAAGTCACCAAAATACCAAACAGGTACACCTTAAAGATGACATGATGAAATATCAAACACTGAGTTCACACAGTAAATGTTACCTTTAATTATAGCCCCTCCAACCTTATCTTGACTGTTGCTGTGTTCCTAATGCCTAACTATTATGATACAATGGTGAGCAGAACTTCTTTCACGGTATTGAAATGTACAGTACATGCTGATATGAAGTATTACCTTTAACCAAATGTGCATGTGTAAGGAATTTGTTAACATTTACAGGATTGTAAAGGAAAAAACATGAAATGTGATTAATAAGCACAGGTGTCTTGATTGGCCCCTCCTTCACTCCCAATTCTTCTTTCACTGCCTTCCCCACCGCCACCCCATCCGCCCACCCATCAAACAAATGCTATTTGACTTCAAAGAGCAACAACTGCAGGGATCTTTGTCCAGCTGTAAGCAATGACTTGGATCAACATTTCCAGGTCCCAGACCAGTCTTGCAGCCAGCAGAGCACACTGAAAATCTGGACTAATTTCCCTGTTGTATCATCTCCCTGGTGGCATTGAGGTCAGTTTGGTAAAACAAGGAGGAACGTCTGCGCTGCAATAACTTCAGTTTTGCACACCATCTAAAAGCAAATAATTACCTGAGATCTAACAATTCAGTACAAGTAATACTCAGAATTATTAAAAAATATTTGTCAATTCTATAACACAGCAGTTGAGTAGGTCCAGTTTCTGAAAGATTTCCCATTCGTAGTTCTACACACTGATTGTCTGGTAATGCTTTCTCTCCACACGGGAAGTACAATGAATAGAGTTGTTTCAAGTCAGAAAAAAGACAAAACAACAAACCACCCTCACCAATAAGACTGAAACCATTCTCAAAGCCAGGCTGCTCCAGGGCGAAGGCCCAGCCGATGATTCCTCCCAGGGAGGAGAGAGGCTGCAGGGAGGGGCCCAGGCTGTCAGGGATGTGGCTGATGGCCACATAGGCCCGTCCATCATTCGCTACCACGTATGAGTGCAAGTCGTTATTACTGAGCTCAATAGGTGAAGGAGAGTTACCTACGAATACTCGACCATTCACCTTTCCATTCATTCTCTGTGGTTTGCCTGTGAAACAAACACAGGTTTAATAATTATGAGGGAAGTTATTTATTCCATTTTAAGGATCAGTTGCAAAGAAAAAGCAAAAGGTTATGGTTAGTTATGCTCTCCATATGTTTGTTGTAAGCCACTGAATAACAAACATAATTAGTCTATGGACATGTGTTCACTGATCTTTACTAGGTGCTATTGTCCTTAACAGCATGTGTAATACAAAAAAATGCATCTCACCTTCTGCCACACAGTCCCTTCCATTACCATAGAAACCAGGCCTACAATGGCAGCAGTATCCATTGCTGTAATCCCGACAGTCAGCAAATGCGGAGCATTTCTGTCTGTTGTTGGCACACGTCTCCAAGTTGTATGCAAATACTACAAAATGAACCACAAGACAACCCGATCACCTCAGGAAAAAATCTAAATCATTTGACAGAGGCTCCTAACAAGATTACTCCAGAAAGGATTCAAGAAATCTGCTCATTTGCACTGACTGTTTTTTTTTTTACCATTCACGTCAAGGTCTTCGTCTTCATCCACCACAACTATCTGAGGATGCTGGGGTCGAGAGTGGGGTGGTAGGATGGCAGGCTGGATCGGTTCAGGGTTGTTGTATCTTGGTTCGACAGGGTCAGGATCAGGGTACCTTGAGTCAGGGTACCATTGCTCAACAGGTGTATCATCAGTAGATGGGATGGGGTATATTGGTTTAAAAGGCTCAGAGACAGTGTGGCTGGGTTCAGCTGACTCTGGATATTTCGGCTGAGTTGACTCAGGATATCTTGGCTCTGATGGCTCAGGGTATCTCGACTCAGTTGGCAAAGGGTGTGTTGGCGCAACTAGATCAGGGTACTCAGTTGGAGCCCTGTCTGGGTCTCTGTATCTTGGTGTAACAGTCTCAGGATCAAGGTATTCTGGCTCATATTCATCAATTTCCTCATATTCCGGCTCTTCGGTCGGATGATCGGAGTATGTTGGTTTGATGGTTTCATCTTCAAATTCAACAGTGGGATTGGAAGTTGTAAACTGCTCCTCTTCAGGCACTGCTCCAGGTTTTGTCTGGGGTTTGTAGGGAGAAAACTCCACCTCCTTTTGATCATCAGGTTGTCTTGGCAACATAGTCACAGTAGTTACATCCACATCTCCCTCATTAGTGACACTGCCTGGTATGATACCAAGGAAGAATGGCGTGGTGCCAATTTCGTACACCCACACTCCACTCTGTCCTGAGTTTGTCTTTCTGATTGAACATAGAAAGGGGGGAAATCAGTCTCAGTGAAATTATTTCAACTTTTCAGAGAACAGTAAACTCCCCATCACATTTAAGCCCTGCACAATCATAAAAGTGATATAGTGACCTTTGGCCATACTGTGTAGGTCAACTGATTTTTGGCTTTGGTTACATACAATTAACTTCACAGTAATGTAATCTTATTGATTTTAAGTTAAAGAACACTGCGTTTCACCCTTTTCTAACCTTCTTTTTGGGCTTCCATTTGTCGAATTTGTCCGATTATGGGAGGCCAAGCAATTCAAAACCTTGACCGAACAAGACACCATATCCCGTCACGATATACGCACCAGTGGATAACACGTGCTACGCTGGACATGATATAAAGACACCATATCCAGTTGACATTGTGCACTATGCAATTGGACAGCTCTGCGCTTTCAAGTATGGTAGCACGCTCTATTCATTTGGACAGCCCTGCAAGATCCAGTCAAAATTGCATGCTTATCAGGTTGGTATGGGAGATAGGTGTGGCTCACTGGTTCAGCCAAACAAATCCCAGAGGAATCCCTCTGCATGAGCGACCTAAAAACATGAAAGGGGCTGGGTCTGTTGACAGTCCCACACATGCTGATTTATAATAAGTTCTTCTTATCCTTTCACATAAGCACATTCCCAAAACAGAAAACACAACTCTTGTTCTATAAATCTCATTTCATGGTACATGGCATTATTCAGGCCTTTATCATACAGTATATAATGACGATAACAATAGACATACTGTTGCCATTGTGACAAATAACATAGATCATATTGGGAACCTAATACACTACTGTACAAGAAAATTGAAATGAACACATTTAAGATTTAATAAATTTGATTTAAGTTTAATGATATCAATGTTCCGCCTTGACGCAAACGCCACACAAAGTATTTTTAATCGGAGGGTGGCACCTAGTGGTTCTCGGACAATACTGCAACCCGAAAAATCTGTCAATGATCCACTTATTGTGAGTAGTACTGTATAGCTGGTTTGGTAGCTAGATTCAACCCTTCCCTTTACAATAAAATTAATAGAACAGCGTGCAATGTTGACTGGATAGTGCAGGGTTACCAACTGGGTAGCGCGCTGTCAACTGAATATGGTGTCTATACATCTCGCTATCTCGCTCAACCACTAGATGGCACACAATGTCCACTGATAGGCATAGCATGACTGGACATGATGTCTTGTTTGGTCAAGTTTTTAAATTGTTTTGCCTTCCATATTAGTGGACAGTCACATACACTAAAATGCCTCCTTGTGCAGGAGACAGCAGCCCTAACAAACTAGATTTCTTGAGCCAATTTCCATGGTTGATGTTAGAATGTGCTGATTTATCTCCAGGGTGGGGGGTGCTGTGAAAGAAAACCCAATGTAAATATATTGAATCTCTTTCATTTGTACTGGAAACCAGATGCGTATGATTCATTTGTGATTGTGAATCGGCTTACTAAGCTCAGTAGAAATACTAAGCTAACCTAAAGTTCCACTGACTTGGCCAATCTACAACACACCAAACATCAGATTCTTACTCAGTAAGTTCCCTGACTGGGGTCTTTTCATCGGTAATGCGGAGGTAGGTTCCTTGTGTGGTCCAGCCGAACCAGCCGGGCACTGTGCCTTCATTGAAGCCAGCCTCTAAGAGCTTCCTCTCACCCCCTATTGGTGTAAAATGGTACTGCAGGCCATTTCTGGGGTATAAGAGGATGACATAGGCCGCTGACACCATGGGAACGATGACTAGCTGGAAGGTGTTTCTCTGAAAAACAGAAAGGAGAGGCAATAGATAATTCCCAGTTCTTGGGAAGCAGAGTACAAAAGGGATTCTGTCTTGGTGGGTAGCATCAGCAGCCACAGGATAAATCTTTGTAGAAAAATTAAAATGTAGCAAGCAGCAGTCAGCATGTAAGAGTATGGGAGTTCTCACTGTCTCTTTGGGAAGAAGGTGGCTACAAATGTTGCATTTCTCTTGCATCCTGAGATATTTAGAATTTGGGTTAATATGTTCATGATAATAAATTATACACTCATTCAACTCTGGGCAACTAGGAGTACTGTGTGCAAAGGTAAAGAGCTCACTGGCCAAATATCCAAAAAAGTCAACAAAATCCAAACAAATTCAAACCATGGTGCCTCACCTGACTGTCCCCTCGGTCAGAGGCACCACGGGCAGCCATGTTTTCCCAAGTGATGATGAGGACATTGGTGGGTTCCTCTACAACGTCCCTGGGAAAACCTTGCCTGATATGCTGTGCAACACGAGCCAGAACATCTGCGCTGTTGTCCTGCCGGAAGTGGACCTTTCCCTGTCCATCACTGTTGTCCAAGTCTCCTAGGAGGGCTGCAATCATTTTTAAACTGGCAGGCATCTTCCCCAGATACTCCGCCTCTTCAGGTGGTTGGGCAAAAGCCACAAAACCATTGGTATTTATCTGGAACAGGAGACAAATAAAGTTTGGTAATGCAGGAATCTACCATGCCATTTCCCTGGTGAAAAAGTTTTGAGTTTTGTATGCAAGTGGTGACCTGTGGTGCTAAAAAGCAAACACACCATTATCTGTTTTGGGCTCACGGGATCTGCAGGCTGAACCACCCCACACAAACCTGTGATAGCATTTTTCCAGTGTTGAGTGAATCCTTCACAAACAATACCAAATACAATATATCTGTGCTCACTAAAGGTTTGGGTTATTGTTTCCACTAAAACATAATCTGCAAACTATTCACAAAACTTGAACGTCATCCTGTCTGATCCACTTCTGCTTTTGTGGTCCTTTAATCTTTACTTGTGTTGAAGTTTTTTAAGGCACTGCTTTGAGGATTTTTCCATCCCAATTGTGAAGATTTATTTATTTTTTGATAGGCACCAAGCATAAAAACAGAGGGCCAGATGTACTTACATGAAACTCGCAGAGCAAATTGCAGCCTGATGAGAGTGTTGTTGTGTGTTCGGAATTAGCGTAAAATGAAAGTCTAATTTACTAAGATTGAAGCTAATTATGCATAATTATGCACTAATCACATTTGGCGTGTGAATGAGAGTTTAAAAGGCATAGCTGTCCAGCATGGAGCCCTCAACAAGCTCGGAAAATAAACGAAAATTTAAATTCAGTGATATTGAAATAGAAATAATCAATGAAGTAACAAAATATCAAAACATTTTACGGGACGCAATACAACTTCGCTAATTTGCACCTGTTATTTGGAGGTGGAGAAATTTCATGCAGAATTGACCCCCGCTAATTGCATGACACTTCAGTAAATTCAACAGAATACGTAATTAACCACACTTATAATATCCCTGCCCATTATTTGCGCAATCCACCCTTAAATGCATAAATATATTGTTCTTGTCTTTTCAATTATGTCTTGTAAAAATAAGTTCAAATAAGTTAGACCTAAATCAAAAAAAGAAAGAAAGAAAAGATTAGAAGCTGCATCAGTTGAGCAACTGACTGAAACTGCTTCAGAATAACTAGTTTTTTGTTAATTTTTTTTAAATATATACTGGGACAAACTGCAGTATCCTGTGAAACCCATGACAAGAACACACAAAGTCACAGCAAGGATCAGGGTCAGGAATCAAACCCTCACTTTTTAGCTGAAAAGTCACAGTGTTCTGTCGGAGCCGAGGTGGGGCCCATGTGTTCAGGTTAGCCCTTAATCTAACTCTGACTCAAGAAGTCACACTTAAGGTAAGAGGCATCAGGTGATTCAGATTAAACATCTCAATAACCTTGTCAAAACAAGGATCTTGCAAAGCCAAGAAGCCAAGTTTTTCAGTTCCCCATTCCTTTTGTGGATCCTTGAACAAACTTCTGGGGATCTTTAAAAAAAATCAAAGTAGGCGTTCTCTGAGTAACAGACCTAAATTATGCAATTATAAATAGATTTATTCAGTTTAACATCTTAATCAGAGTATGTCACATCCGATTGCATTGCCTTAGTATAAGTGTTCGCTTATACTGCAATAACGTGTCATGTGTACTCTGACAATCAAATTTTTGCGTTTAACCACAGTAAGGACAAATACTCTGAGTATGTAAACATACTGAATGTGTGAGATCAGGTCAAAATTAGCTATTTAAATAATCTCACTAATCAGCTGAACAGGCCTATCAAATGTATTGATCACTTGTGAGTCAAATACAGTTTCAGACAGCACCCAGATTTCATACTGATAAAATTTACCTTCAGGCTGACACAGGTCTTAATTTTTGTGTGACAATGTGTTTTATGAAGAACTTACCAAACATGCAAATGAGTAAATAACTGGGTAACATCTTAAGGAAAACGCTAAATGAGGCCAGTAACAAATGTTTATGAATGAGGGATCAGGGTTGCGTGATGCTATTTTCCCTTACCGACACATTAAATCTGGCACTGGCTTTAATCAGCTCCCCCGTTCATGTTTTCAAGTCAAATTGGACCACAGAGCTCAGAATGTAGGTTACAGCACAATAACGACCACCAATGTTCAAATCCTTGACTCTCCTACAGCTCAGCCTCCCTCAACAGCACTGCTTTCTTTGTCAACCCACAGGAATTCTATGCAATAACTTCTCATACCCACAGAAGAATAGGATCTTTTTCATCTCAAATCCCTCTTATGCTGAACGAGAGCAAATGCCACTATTACTTATGAGCTCTGAACACCATGGACTTAAGCCTGGGTCTGTGGCCACGACAACTTCAAAACAACCTCAGTCTTGGCTGCTTATGCTTCACCTCTAAAATGCTTCAAATATTTACCCAAAATGTTTGCTTTCCACATACTTCAGATTCACTCTGTGCCTCAACTTTTTCTGTTTATCAATTAGTTTACTGTGAATTAAATGAGGGTTAAATGACAGTTATTGAATATGAGCGAGCATTTTATGTTGTCTCAACCAATAAAAGACAATGTAATCCCTCATTCTGAGAGTTGTGTTATTACTTTACCAGAGAGATAAAACAGCACATAATGGTGAACAGAAAAAGAGAAGGATGCAGGGAGGAATGTCAGAGGGGAATGTATTAAATGTACTATTGGTTATAAACTTTTGTTAGCTATCATTTTCTAAATTGGACTTTTGTTTCCATGCCTTCTGGCAGAGATTTTGTTGGGTTTTATCAAGCAGCAGCCCCCTGTTTTGTTAGAAAATCAATAAAAATAGAAAGACAAAGCGAAATGGATCTGAGCTCATTAATGCGAATGTGTGAATGACCCGTTCATACCCAGAGGATTGTTCACACCTCTGCCATCACCCACCTTATCTACTCTGCCTGTTTGATGTCTCTGAGCAGGGACAGAGCTGTAATGGTGGAATATGATGGATTGATACTTATGTTTAAGTACACAGCAATGGGTGATCTGGGAAAACGAAGGATACAGACGCAGGAGATTCTCAAAGGAGTTTTCTAGCCTGCATTCCCAAATAAGTTATACATTTTTAGGGTAAGGGTTATAGTTAGGGTACGGGTAATGAACTTACAACTATACTGCCGTATCCATACCAATCTGAGAAAGAAGTACAACATTTCAGTGTTGAATGCAGGTCGGAAAATCCCTCAAGATACACCCACAGCCATACACACCTCACAAACCTCAACAACACCTTGTGTGGTTCAGTAAATTGTAACTGTCTAATTGGTTGAACTGCCCAACAAAAAAAGTAAACACAAGAAAACAACAAAGCACAAACCCCTGCCAAATCAAAACATTTCTCTCTAACTTGCAATAACACCCTAAACATGCATTTTGGTGCATATGTGACATGCAAGATGTAGAAACACAGAAATTGATAATTCAATAATAGTGGAACTGTTCTTGATCAAGCTCCATAGCTATTGAATAAACATTAAAACCGTTTGTACTTTACTGAATCAGCACAATCTCAACTAGATAATGGTGGTAGTTGCATATCTGTAGCCTTTCTAGGCACTCGGCTATGCCTTGATAAATATAGCTCCTATCTGAAAATGACTCTCTGACCACCAGATCCAGATCGTACTGATCCAGATCCAGATCCAATGGTAGTAAGTATTTTGTTTTGAAGGCTGGCTGTACCGTCCATCATCTCTGCTACCGTCTAGTGGTAATTTAGTATTAACACAGGAAAAGCAATTTGAATGGTTGTCATTGGCCTAAAAATAATGTTTAAAATGTAATAACTTCAAAGCTCTGATCCGTATCCACCTCAAAATCTACTATAATGTTTCTTGGCCCACGACCCACTTCACAAAATTTCAGAAACAGTCTGTCAATAAAGTTTTGAGTTATCTTGCTAACATACACACACGCACGCACACACACACACACACACACACAAACAAAGGCAAAAACATAAATATTTTCCCCGTGGGAAAGTAACTCTTATCTTATAACTGCCTTGGTGGAGCTAACAAAAAAATGACAAGATGGAGCAGATAGAGCATCTCGACGAAGACATTTGTATGATCCCTGTGATTGCCAGGTCAGAAGAATACGAAAAATTAAAAATAAGAGGAAAGTCCTTTGGTCGAAAAAATCAGTCTTTACTCCAGTTGTGACGTACACATGTAAACACGTCAGGTCAGAATGAACCTTGAAGTATTAGGATCACAAACTTATACACTGTTTTAACCCTCAGACGTGTAAATCAAGTTGCATTTCTTGTAGATTGTAGACTGAGACATTATTTCATAATAACTAAAGTGTCCCTTTCTCCACTCTTATTTTCCATCATTATTGTACCCTTGTACGAAATGATTTGAACACATAAAAACATCAATGGGGTTAGAGCGGGGGGGAGTGAGCACCGTTTGTCGAATAATATCCTGGAGGTACTCAATACAGTTGCCTCTTAAGCTACAAAATAAACTTAGGCAATGTTTTTTTACACTCCTGAAAGCATTAAATTACAATCCCCCCTTCAACTTGCAGATTCAGGATTTCAATATTTGGGTAAAAATATTACTCCCAAATGATTTATTTACTATGAATTATTCCCCCTTTGTTGCAAGACTCAAACAAGATATAATTAAATGGAGTATTTTGCCGATAACCTTCTTTGAAGGAATTAATATCGTAAAAATGTATATGTTACCTCATCTAAATTACCTGTTTCAATGTCTCCCCTGTTAACTAACTTCACATTTCTTCAAAGGACTTAATGATTCCAGCACCAGAATCAATAAAAGGAGCAGAAGCACCATGAATCCTGAGATGAGACGGGAAAATACGCTTGAAACTCTCTCCGATTGAAGAACGACTGCTTTTCTCAGCTTAAGAGGCAAGATTTCAGATCTGTATGCATTGTTGTCTTCTGTGACCTCTTCATCCTTTGACCCTTTGAGGAAAGTCTGGGGGGGAGATCTAGACCAGTCCTTTACTGATGAACAGTGGCTCTCCATGTGTAATGGGGTCTTTCAAAAATCTACATCAAACTCAAATTCAAAAACAAACAAAAAAAACAAAAAAAAATTACAAATTTATATACAGGACTTATCTCACCTCAGTCCATCTCCATGAGATTTATCCAAACATCTCACAACTCTGCTTTAAATGCTAATTAGAAACAGGGACACTAATGCATACATTCTGGAAATGCCCAAAAATACAAATTTACTGGTCTGAGGTACATGAATAATCCAGAAAATAATTTCCAAGAAATTTACTTTGTCACTTCTTGTATATTTGTTGAACTGTGAAACTGAACTAAGTGTTAACTCTGAAACAGATTGCTTACTGATTTTTCTTATCTATTTGGCAAAAACAATTACTCTTATTGTGTGGTCATCTTCACATATACCTTCTGTTAAAATGTGGCTATGTCAGGCGGCTAATTTGCTGCCATTGGAAAAGCTAACATACGACCTGCAACATAAACCTGGGAAATTCTGGCAGGTCTGGTCATCCTTATGGAAATGTCTTGACATGATATGACTGAATCATTTTATTTTTCTATTTATTCATTCATCTATTTTTTGCATAACATATGAGCTATGGCTACTGATCTCTCTTAGCACATTCTTAAAACTAATTTCTACTTCAGTATAGAAGCAGGGGGGTAACCTAATGGCAGGGGATCAATTATCACAGAGAAAATTGCCATTTAAGGGGAGTATTTTTTTTTCTTTCTTATCGATGGTCCCTTAGCTCTTATGGGAGGTGACCACCCCCCCACCCCCCAATTCTAACAGTTTGATGTACTTTAGCCTGAAGCGATTCATGGTCACAAACACTGGACATTATGTACAGATCTTTTATACTTTATCTACATGAGTGTGGTAGGTAACCTTATGGAAACCTCTAATCTAAACATCTCGCTGGCTGCTAAAATAGTGTAAACTGTAGCAGCTGCTGTGGATGTGGGATATAAGAAATGTTATCTTCCCTCAAGTATGAACCAGTACAGAAGTTTGGGTCAGACCTTGAATGCATCAGCAGTGAGACATAAACTGTATATCTTAGAGGCATGACTCCTGCAAATGATCTCACCATATGCTCTCTGCTCTCAACTAAACAATGACAGAGTCCATATGTTGTTCTGCGGGGTTCATGTTTTCATACTGGAACTTAAACTGCAAAAATATTGTCCTGCATCAAATCTGCAATATGCTTCATCTGATGCAGCCTGTCAGACAGGGGAAGATAACCGTGTTTATACCTTTTTCAGAATGCCCACACTGAAAGCTGGAGCAAAAAACCCTGTATCATAGGAAGGAAGGGGGTATTGTTGTGTGTATGTGTGTGTCTGTGTCTTTGTAATCTAAACACGATTAATCACATATATGGGAAAAACGGCATAAACTACGTTTGAATAGGGGAGGGATTGTTAGATTAGATTTGATATACTTTACTGATCCCTTACAGGAAATTCTTTTGTTATAAAACAGATGGAAAATACAAAAATAAAAACTAAACTAAATATATATACATAAGCTAAATATAGAGTATATGGGACCTTGTTTTCATATATTCTATATATTCAAAACTATGTAATAAAGACAAATGTAGATAAATACTGTGTAAAATGTGCAGAAGAGGCACACCGTATACTGTATATGTACAGTACATGGAATATGTGGACATTTTAGTGTGAGTGGGTGGTCAGTGGTCCTGCAGTAGGAGGCCAAATCAGGCGTCCAGTGCAGTTGACGCCCTATCATGACACAGAGGTGAACTGTTGTACAAACTGATGGCTGCTGGCAGAAATGATTTCCTGTGATTTTCCTTGCTACAGCAGAGTTATATGAGTCTGATACTGAAGATGCTCCAGTATGTCATGTTGAATTGTCTGTTTTGGATATCAGCTTATTTATTGTTCTAGCTATTGTGTAGCTTTTGCGCTCTAAACTCAAAGCCGACGGGCTCAACTGCACTAGACTTAATTGTGACCTATGCGAAATACCATTAAGTAATTTTACTAGATTTGAAAAACAGGAGCACTATCAAAATACGGTATACAGTGTAGACTTTATTCCTTGTGCTGACGTTTCGGCACTGCTATGCCTTCTTCATGCTAAATGTTAGCATCACAATATCCTTGTTTATATAGGTTTTGGGACAACCACTGGTGCTTGGACCCCTAATCATAATAAAAACCTGGGCAAAAACAACAGCGTTCCAGCACCACTGGTGCTTCAACCCCTAACTATGACTTTTAATCTCCTAAACAATATGATAGTCAGTATCAGAATAACAACAATAACCATGTTGACACAACCAATCAAGGCTGCAGCACAATGTTGTTATTGTATCTATTTGATAACTACACCTTTATACTTCACAGTATCACCATTCAATATAAGGAAATTGACCTCTCAGTTGAGGTGGTTTACTGAGATTTTTTCAATGATGTCTGATTTTTAAATATGAGTTAACATTTCTAATCTACAAAAATACTGAGAGAAAGAAGTAATGGGTTTCGGTTTCATAGTGTCTAGTGTATACATGCAATATGCTTCTCGTTGATTACATTTTTAAATTTAGCACAAGTATCTCCTCCTCTTGGGGAGGTTTGAACATGTTCTATAGCAGTAAATCTTAATGTAGGTGCTGACCAGTGATTTGCTTTCAAGTAATGACGGGCAATAGCATGGTCCTCTTTCTTATGGCATGCAGCTGCTTTATGTTCTGCAATACGTAATTTAAGGGCTCTGTTAGTTTGGCCTACATAAGCCGCGCCACATGAGCATTTGAGCATAAACTGTATATATAACATCAATAGTATTACAATTTATGAAGCTATTAATTTCATAATTTTATGTGTTCTGGCGTGAAGAACTCTTTACTATTGCTGGTATTATCAAAGTGTACACAGCTTCGACACTTGTCGTTGCCCAAAGGTGGATCAGGAAATGTATTGGGGTTTAGGGGGCAGAATGCTGTGTTTAGCTGTAGCACTTGTAGTACGGGCTCTTTTGAAGCAGAATAGAGGAGGTTGAGCTGTGATTTCTTTTAATTGTGGATCCATTGACATAATAAACCAGTGTTATAGAATAATATATTTAATTTGTGTATGTGGTTTGCATATATGGTTTATATGTAGTAGAAAAGACTAAGGGTCTTTACTTTGTTCTTAGCTGTTGGTAGATTTTCTGTTTCAGTATATTTTTGCTCGTATATAGGCTGCATCAATGTCTTTTCCTTTATTAACTCACAAGTCTTTAGTCAAAGTCTTCTGTGGAGCTACAGTTACGCCGTAGCCTCAGAAACTGACCTGTAGGTATTTTACATATAAAATGTGGGGAATGATTACTGTTAGCGTGTAGGCGTGTATTTCTGCTTTCTAGCTTGAGGTAAATGTTAGAATACAGTTTGCCTGATTCGTCTTTGTAGATTGTAAGGTCCAAAAAGTAAAATTTGTTTTTATCATATTCTGCTGGATCTGTAGAATTTATATAGCTGAAAAAGGGATTGTTTATAGAATCGTGTATGTACAGTATGTCTCTTCCCAGACATCAATGTACAAGTTGGAATAGTTGGGGGCAAAGGAAGCTCCAATACTTATATCCTTTATGTTCATATAATATTTATCTGCATATCTGATAAAGTTACAATGCAGAGCTTTCTTTGCTAAGGTATTATTTCTAGTTCTCTTTTTTTCTCCACCACCAATCAAAAGTGTCCAGATTGTGACCCAAAACTGTGCTGGACCTCCAAATGCGTTTGTTAACTCACACACATTGAAGAATCTCAGCCTCCTCCGAAAATAGAGCTGCCTCGTTCTTTTTCTGTATACATCCTCTGTGTTGCTCCTCAAATCTCCAGTCTGTTGTCCACCTCAACACCCAGGTACTTGTAGCTGTCCACTGTCTAAACTTCCTCTACCAGAATTAATACTGGATTCGTCCCAGTCCTTCCTCATGAAGTGCTACACCATTTCTTTGGTCTTGGGAATATTTAGCAGCAGTTGGTTCCTCAACAGGTCAGGATTTCTGCATTCTTTGAGTAATCACTATACGATTATCAATGATGATATAAACGGGTGTAACTGCGTGCACTTTCAGTTTAAGTACTCTGCAGAGTGTTGTATAGGAAAAAAAGACCTTGTGAGAGAAAGTCAACCTACCTACAATGCCAATATAAGGTTTCCAGTGGCATATTTACTCTTTTTTTTAAGTCTTTAGCACAGGATAATGACTTATTTGTGGCAGACAGGAAGCCAAAAAGCCAAGCACAACATTATAAGGTAGCTTCTCATTTGGACTACAGTATAGTGATGAATGCACCATTGCAGCAGATTGCCAAATTAATCCACACTTACAACAGCATTGTAATACTAAGTTTTGAATGAAATAAACAATACATTCAACAGAAATTCTGTTTGGGTGGGAGCAAATCTATTTTTGTTATTGTACAGGAAGCACTGCTTCCATTGAGTTACACTATTAACAGTGTTTACGTCTTGTTTTGAGGAACTTTGAAGGCATCTGTGACACCGCTGTGACTCACAGCTCCTTCTAGTGTGGACGTCATTAAATGAACAGATGTGGAGTGTACAAAATTGAATAGGATTGTTAGAAAACACTCCAGCTCCAATTTTAATTACTTTAAGCTTACTTTGCAACTATTCACAAAAAAACACGTAAATCTAAATGTTTGAAACAGCAGATCATATTACTGAGGGTTGGAATGTGTGCACCTACTACTGAAGAAACTTCAAACTTTAAGTAACAAAAATGAAAAATGAGATGGAAATGGAAGATGCTGCCTCTATAGAGAAATGTTCAGTAAAGAGATACGAGTGGAAGAGGAAAGGAAATGCAGCTTGCTTTTCTCCTCCAATGCTTTTGTAAAGCCTGAAGGGTTTGAGAGGAAACAGGCCTTTAGGGGGGTTTAACCACAGAGTGGGGGACTTCACCCCACAGTGACTTCCTCTGGAAAAAGGCATGAATAACAAAAGCATGTGTTCGAACAGTGGGTTCTCCCACCAGGTATTTAACTTTAAAGAAGATGCCTGCAGATCTGAAGCCACTCAAGCTGTCACAGTGCAGACAGGGAACCTTTTGTGTGCTTGACCAGTGCTAATAGCTAACTACATTCCCAACCCTTTAATGGAGTTAAAAGGTTGAACAGGGGAGGGTAGGGGCTGTTCTTTGGTTCAGGTATAAGCTTTGTTAAAGCACTGTTAGCTGGCAAGCATGCAAGCTGATTCTAGCTGTTAACTATCAGCTATAGGTAGGGGTTAAATTGTGTTTTTTATTGTGGTGGAACTCTTAATCATGACCACGACTGCCAAAATGTCTGAATCCTGTTGTACCTCTACACAGATTGCAATTCTTAGATTTAGTAGTTGAACTAAAAGCAAATACATACTGAACTTGGTTCCTCATCTCAAATTTCAAAATAATTACTGCAAAACACTGCATACATACTGAAACAATAAAATTGCAGTACATAATTGTATATATTTCTTAACCTACATCAAACATCTTTTTATTATATTCATGTTCATTCTTTTAATTTATGTACTCTCACAGAGTAATGCAAAACAAAACAAAAATCTCATGCATGTGTAAAATACAATTACTGCATTGCTTTTGAGAGACTCTAGGCAATAGCATGGTCTCTCAGCATGAGGAATTGTCAGCAGAATTTGTATGTTTCTGCTGTGAAAATAATGCTGCTGTCCTTCTTCAGATGTTACTTTTCTAGTTATTAATAATTACCTTCATGATACTTGAGGCATGATCGGAATGTGAACTGTGTACTTTTTGTGCAGGATAGTTCCAGGTTCAGTAGTTTCTAATTTATTTCTGAAACTTCTGCAATCTGCTTTTCACTGACATTACTTGACTTGGAAGCCTGTTGAGTTCTTCAACAGCAGGAATGCTTTATCAAATAATTTTAATGTCCTAAAAGTGTAATTTTCCTTTAAAAAAAATCCTGTTTTCAACACAAATCATTGTCAAGACTTTCAAGAACGGGTAAATAACAGTATTTCACTGGTTACTGTCTATGTTTTACACATCTGCTCTATGTTTGTGGTAATTATAGCTGTTCCTGCTTTGTAAAAACATGTTATAATATATTTACTACTTTGTCTCAGAGATCCTGGACTGAAGGTAACTGAAGCACTGATGTAGTTCTCAGTGGGAGGCTTGCCAGTTCATCCTCTAAATGTCACATACTATGTTTCTAGTTACATCACACATGTCTGACGCCTGACATCATCATTATCAGTGTGAGAACAGCAGCAGGAGGAAGCACACAGGGTGCTGCCATCTGGTTTTGGCAGACACATGTCTTAAGTCTATATGTTCCAGATGTGGCAACTGTGATGGCATTCTATATGGACGCTCAGTTCCCCGCTGGGGATCCACTGTACAACAGGAAAACTGCAGCAGCTGGAGCTGAGGCAAGACATTTTCTTTTCAGTGTAGTTTGGGTCATGTCTTTTCCCACCTGATGACATCAAAACTGATGGAACTTCACATTGCCACTTTTTTGGTAAAGCTTAACTGTTTTAATATACAAACCCCAATTCCCAAAAAGTTGAGACTGTGTGTAAAATGCAAATAAAAAACTGAAAGCAGTGAATTGAAAATTCTCTTATTACCAATACTTAATTGAAAACAGTACAAATACAAGATAATTAATATTTTAACTGATCAAATTTATTGATTTTTGTAAATATATACTCATTCTAAATTTGAGGCCTGCAACACATTACAAAAAAGTTAGGACAGGGACATGTTTACCACTGTGTTACATCACCTTTCCTTTTAACAACACTCAGCAATTGTTTGGGAACTGAGGACACTAATTGTTGTAGTTTTGAAAGTGGATTTTTTTCCCCCGTTCTTTCTTGATATAAGGCTTCAGCTGCTCAACAGTCCAGGGTCTCTGCTGTCATATTTTGCGCTTCATAATGTGCCACACGTTTTCTATGGGAGACAGGTCTTGACTGCAAGTAGGCCAGTCTAGCACTGGCACTCTTTTACTATGAAGCCACACTGTTGTTAGACGTGCAGAATGTGGCTTGGCATTAATTTAAGCAGGGACGTCCCTGAAAAAGACGTCGTCTCGATGGCAGCATATGTTGCTCCAAAATGCATATGTACTCTTCAGCATAAATGGTACCTTCACAGATGTGCAAGTTATCCATACCGTGGGCACTAATATAATAATATATTTATTTATTTCAGAAAAACTAAAATTGTGTTTAAAAGTGTTTATGTTCATTTGACAGTAAAATACTGCTTTTAATATTTTAACAGCCAGGAAATTGAATGGGATTCCATACATGATACGCAAAATTTTGATTTAAATTGTATGGAGAAGTATAATTTATTGACATTGTTTGATGGTGATTTTACAGTAAAACATTGTTGTTAATATATTGTAGCGTCCTGGAGTAGGTAGTGAGAGAAATCTCCCAGCATGCCTTGCAACAGACTTAACATTCCGGCAGTTGTAATGTTTATCCTGCAAATATTTCATGTTCCTATTACTATTACTGAGTTCTCTAGTGTTTATGTATGTTTCCCCTGTGTTTTATAGTTATAGTTTATAGTTTAAAGACTTGCCATCATAGTTGTGTTGCAACTCTGAGTGAGACTGTATGTGTGATTTGTGATCT
>OMOW01112232.1:0-13912 GCA_900312555.1 Lamprogrammus exutus
TGCTCCTCCTGTCCCCCGCTCCCAGTCCCTCTGTGACCAGCCCACTAAGCCCATGTCTGCCTTCCCCACCCAGGACCCCCCCCTTACCCCCTCACCCCGCCCCGTCCACTCCAGGGAGCTGGTGCGTCAAAACTCAGACCCCACCTCTGAGAACCCCGCACCACAGGCGCACCAAATCAGAGAGGAACGCGGCCCCTGGATCCGTTTGCCAGATGTGGAGCTGCCCCCCAAAGTAAGACCCACCACATACAGTACACTAACTGTTTATATTACACAACAGTATCTGTAGAACCTAAAACAAAGCCCCAGTTCACGCATTTTCTAAAAACATGTCCAATACAGCTATTCTATCCCAATACATTTGTACCGACACTAGTGTCTGCATTTTGCACATGAAAACCATTTGCTTTTCCGTTTCCCTCCCAGCTCTGTTGTGTTTGAACAATTCTTCACTGATTTGTCACTTTATCTAGGATGCATGTTAACATCATTATAAAGGGTTCTTATTATGTAATTATGTTTCGAAACAAAAGATGCTGGCTTATTTTTAAGATACTTGATAAATACTGGTAAATGTGAGACCACAATGTTGCTGTCGCCAGATCCCCCAGAGGACAGCATCCATTGCCACAGCTCTCAACACCAACCTTACCTCGGGCATCAGGCATCCCGTAAGAGCCAGGTACTAAAGACAACCCAGCAATTGGGTCAAATATTTCCTCACAGTAATGCTTCTTAAATTATAATATGTTTGACGACTATTTGAGATAAATGACTTCTGTCTTCAACAATGGCAGCAACCCTGATCTGAGCCGCAATGATCGCTGGGAGAGAGGAGACAGTATGAGCGTAGTATCCAACTTGCCACAGACTGGCTCGCTGGAGAGGCACCGCATCCTCAGTGAGTCTCTGCCTCCCTTAAAGCTTTTCCTTTGTACGCAGTCTTTGCAGCATCTCTGGTTACAGAATTGAAATCAACTATCACATTATTTTCAGGTTCCTCAAAAATGGAGTCCCCCATTATCTCCCATGATAGCCGCCATAAGCCAGGAGAGTCTCGCACCTCTTCCCGCCCTGGACGTCCAGCTGTAAGTGTTTGTTTCAAGCGGATGTTAAAATGAGTTTTGATGTGCCTGTAGGTGTGCTGAGTGTGATCTGATACATACCTGCTCCGTCAATCGATACTGTACTAACTGAAGGATTTCTTTTCACATAACTTTGCCGATACACATGAACTCCACAACATTGCCTTTACCTCCTTGTTTCTCTTCTCAAAACCCCTCTTGTTCATGCTGCCTTCAATGTGCAGAGTTACAAGAGAGCTATAGGAGAGGTAAGTATCCCTGTGCTTGATGTCACTGTGTGTTTGTGTGTTGTGCAATGCTCAGTGTTGATGCACGGTTGTCTACAACAGCATTCATTTGCTGCAGTCCATGCAGGATGATGTGCATGCTCAGCACTTTCCTCACCAATTGAGGAAATCATTTATGTTATTTGCTTAAATGGAAGCTTCATGCTTAAGTCATAGAGTTATGGACAGGCTCACTGTATGCATCAAAACATGTAATTAAATGCATTTTTAATGAATGCACGTCTATATCTGTATGTATTAATGTATATTCAGGACCATGGCCTCTTTGCTAAGGAGCGTGCAGAGGAGCAGCCAAGGCCCCCAGTCAAGGCAAATGATTACTCCTCCTCTTCGGAGAGCAGCGAGAGTAGTGAGGAGAGCGAGAGTGGCGAAGGGCCTGAGGAGGAAGAGAGCCCCACAGATCGGTAAGTGATGTCTGCGGAGACTGGTAAATCAGAAAGCAGAGACTTGATTTTGTGTCATATGTCCCCAAAATGTGGACTGGCATTTTTTTCACCTTTCTCAGTTACCCAGTTTGGGGTTTCAGTTTGTGACTTAATATCCTGGCCATGTCAGTCACAGGGATGCAGACACCGACTCAGTCAACACCATGGTGGTTCATGAGGACGAGGGCGAGGTGGGAGAAGCGGAACAGGCCGGAGGGTACGGGGATCAGACCATGCTGGTGCAAAGGGTGAGTCATTTGTGCGCATTGTGAGGCTTAAACTTTGGAGGAAATCGACCTCAGAATTGTCAAGCGCTGGGCCTCTTTGATCATTTGGCAGCATGTTTATTATTCACACTTGTAACTGGCCAAATGTGTATGTAGTGATGGCATTTGGTGATACTTTTCATCAGCTTGCATTGATATTGATTGCGTAAAGATTTTAAGACAACATAAAGTAATGTTTGGTATTGGTATTAATTCGTGCAGGCTTTGTTTTTAAAAATGATACACTCACAGATGAGGCTCTCAGTCTCTCTGTGTCACTAACGGCACAGATATTCAGTTGCATCACGTTAGAACCATGGCAGGCTCACATTTATGTCGCCCACAAGATTGGGCAATTAATATCACTGTTTGGAGATTATTTTTTTTTTTAGATTGTGCTTTTGAGGCATGCATCTAATTTCCTGTCGCGGCAACTTTCTTGGAATCAACAGTTACTGTGAGAGGAATGGGTGACAGTCGCAGCATATATGTGTTTTATGTGTTGTGTATGCTTTCTCACACTTATTCCTGTACTATTCCTGTGCTCAAGCTGTAGTGCTTTAGTCTGAGAAAAGCACATCACAAGTAAGAATTATTATCATTATACATGTCTGGTACAAAAATGAGTAGATGTAGTGATATTTTAATGTGATATACTACATTGTATTTCATTTAGTATTTATTCGAAAATGGATAAACCACACAGGTGTTTCATCTGTAGACATTCAGGGAATTCATCAGTGTTGAAAATGAGTGTTTTCACATGGTTAGAATGAGACTTGTAGAGATACAAAATTGTGTGTGCTCTTTTTTCACTCTATCACTCTGGCAAGCATCCACGAAGAATAATTTGATCCCAGCTGCTACAAAATGGAGCAGTGGACAAACTATACGTCGTCTTTTACACGACGGTGACAAACATTGTTAAACACAAACTATGGTTTGCAGCTCGGTATGCTTACAATGTGATCCAGCAGCTGCACTGTATTTAAAGAAATATGGATCACCGCTGTCATCCAAGTCCAATTCAGTTGCATGTAAATGAATTTAGGTCTTTGCCCATTGACAGTTCATTACATATTGATGCTCAGTAGATCACCTCGGATTGCTTTTCACTTTGTCGTTCATTCTCGGGGAAACGTATCGCAGGAAGTAAACGACGCCACCTCAACAACGACACTTAAGTCACACAACGTTCAGCTGGCTCTCCTCGTGTTGAGAACACAACGTTGACGTGCAGCTGTTATTTCACTGTGTGCTCCCCAAACTGCAGCAGTTAATTAAATGTCCTTTCCATTTGTGCCGCAGAGCAGCACAGATTGACATTTGGTAATAAATGGAGTTGTCTGCGTGTTTCTCTCTTACCTGAAAGACCCCAGAGAAGCGGAGTCATAATGGATACACTAACCTGCCTGATGTGGTGCAGCCATCTCACTCCCCCACTGATTCAGCCAATCACTCCTCCCCTGGAAAGGACTCTGTGTATGATGTAAGTTTGCCAGTCTTGATTTCCTAGATTATCTTTTATGTGTTATGTACTCTTTAGACACAAAGTGTGGTGCAAATACAACCCACAGCACACTGATTTTCATGAAACAAATTCAGTTTGTGCTGGGCCTGGAAATAATATTGAAAATAAAATGTTTTAATTCCATATAGGCACAAAAATCCACAGTCATTGACAAATTAACATCCTAGCATTTCCTAACAACGCTGTTTTACTTGTACTCTCTCTCTCCTCCGCCAGTATCAGTCCAGAGGTTTGGTTAAGGCATCTGGCAAGTCCTCCTTCACCACCTTTGTGGATCTGGGCATGTACCAGACACCAGGTGGCACAGGGGAGAACATGTCTGTCAGCGGTGAGTCAGAAGCTGTTTCTACTCTCACCAGCCTCTACTGCTGGCTTTCTTCTACCTCTAACAGCTCACAAAACAAACAGGGAAAATACTACACTGTGGATTGCAAGTACAATCTACCTTTTAAATGCTTGGATTGTTAGATTTGTAGTTAACCCCTTTGCTGTCTCCACATGTAGGCTCCAGGTTTGAGCAGCTGAAGATGGAGGTGAGGAAAGGATCTATGGTGAATGTAAATCCCACCAACACGCGCCCCCCAAATGACACCCCTGAAATTCGCAAGTATAAGAAGAGGTTCAACTCTGAGATCCTGTGTGCTGCTCTCTGGGGTGAGATTGAAACCTGTGCTTACAATTACAGTCACGTCCATATTTGACCCAAATCCTGCTCATTGTTGTTCACACTAATTAAACATGTTACAGTAACAGCAGGAATAATTAGATTGATTTGATGTAGAAGCACCGTTAATTTGTTTGTGCATGCGCGTGTAGGTGTAAACCTGTTGGTGGGCACAGAGAACGGTTTGAAGCTGCTGGACCGTAGCGGTCAGGGGAAGGTTTACCCCCTCATCAACTCCCGCAGGTTCCAACAGATGGACGTCCTGGAGGGCCTCAACCTGCTCATCACCATATCAGGTCATTACTGCTACTCATCGCCTGTCTGCGGGGGGGAACGTGTTTTTTTTCTGGCCTCATATTGAACTGATGCTAATATATCCTGTTGCTTTAAGAGCGATGATGCGTTGTGTTCTGATTTTACACTTCAAAACCACATTTATTTATATTATTATGATCTAAATTCGGCCCAAAAAGGATTTCAAACCACTGTTCAAGTAATGAGTAAAATCTCTTTCCTTTGTAATCAAATTCTCACTGTGTTCTCTGTTAAGGCAAAAAGAACAAGGTGCGTGTTTACTATCTGGCCTGGCTGAGGAACAAGATCCTACACAATGACCCCGAGGTGGAGAAGAAGCAAGGGTGGACCACTGTCGGGGAGATGGAGGGCTGTGTGCACTACAAAGTGGGTGAGTGACAGGAGATGCTATATATTGCTATCGCTTAATTCACTCCGGACAACTTCTCATAAATGCATTTGCCCCCCTAGCGCAGTGAATTATTGATTATAAGTATCTCATGTCAGATGGCCTTGTTGTTGTTCTGTGTAGTGAAATACGAGCGGATAAAGTTCCTGGTGATTGCTTTGAAGAATGCGGTGGAAGTGTATGCTTGGGCGCCCAAGCCTTATCACAAATTCATGGCCTTCAAGGTAAGTCTCCCCTTTCCCTATGAGCTGGATTAGTTATGTCAGGCCAGTCAACCAGAGGAGCATTCACGCTGCTTATCTTCCCATATCTCATTTTTCACTCCACTCCAGTCTTTTGCAGACCTCCCGCACAGACCTGTCCTGGTGGACCTGACCGTGGAGGAGGGTCAGAGGTTGAAGGTCATATACGGATCCTGCGCTGGATTCCATGCCATCGACGTGGACTCTGGAAACAACTACGACATTTATATCCCTGTGCATGTATGTATGTATGCCAGACTGCAAGTGTTTGAGGTGGCCACGAAAACCTTAAAGCAGCTCACTCCTTTGCTTTCCTCTCGCAGATCCAGAGTCAGGTGATGCCACATGCAATCGTGTTCCTGCCCAGCTCAGATGGCATGGAGATGCTGCTGTGCTACGAGGACGAGGGCGTCTACGTCAACACCTACGGACGCATCATCAAGGACGTGGTCCTGCAGTGGGGCGAGATGCCCACATCTGTCGGTATGCATTTGTGTAACACATGCACGCAGCCATTGTATCTTTATCGATCTGTCGTCATCCCTATGAAGCACAGCTTCACAGGTTAAGTTTACGGTGTCATAGTAGTTGTAAATTGCGTCACTTATTACACGGTGGACATGTCATGGAAAAGTTTTGGAATTTATTTGGCAAATAAGCGTGGAAACCCTGTAATCAGCTTGCTGTGCACTAATATTACACTTTGCTTTGCAGCTCATATCTGCTCCAATCAGATCATGGGCTGGGGAGAAAAGGCCATTGAGATCCGTTCTGTGGAGACCGGCCACCTAGATGGCGTCTTCATGCACAAACGAGCTCAGAGGCTTAAGTTCCTTTGTGAGAGGAACGACAAGGTGACAGACGCCACACTTTCAGAAGACAGATGATGTGCTTACGTACAACAAAAAGTTCTGAATAGCAAAAGTTGAATTCTGTGTGTGTGTGTGTGTCGTTCCTCAGGTGTTCTTTGCGTCCGTCCGGTCTGGCGGCAGCAGTCAGGTGTACTTCATGACCTTGAACAGGAACTGCATCATGAACTGGTGAACAGCTGCTCCGGTCAGCGTGTTGAACCCAGCAGGGTTTGGCGAAGGAAGTGCATCCGAATTCTTGCGCACGCATGCACACAAGTGAATACACCTCTCCCTCTCGCTCCACCTCCCTCCCACTCACTCACCCAAGACACACACAAGTCACACTCACACATACACACACACACAGTCTCTAAAACCCATTCCAGACCTCATTCCTTCAAATACTGTGCCTGCAGAGGCCCCCTGATAACACTCTCCCCGGAATCATCACAACAAATCACTGATGACCTTCAGATGTTAATACCGTCTCATAATTTCTACTGTATATATTCCTGTCTTGATTTACGTTACTCAGTGGACCTGTGTTCAGTCGTAACTATTGAGTTCCAAATTGTGGCGTACGTTAAAACATTCCTTCATGGTTCTACATTTTGAGGAAGGCATTACTTATCGATATATGTTGAAAAGGAGCTGTAAATAGCTTGCACCTAGATTGGAATCATTTGCAGGCCTCGTGAGATAGCCTCCGTTCAATGTGTTGCCATAGGAGCCATGGATGTCAAATAATAAAATGCTGGCACACCCATCTGCAGTGATGTTTGGACCCCCGTTGTTTTGGGGCTCCCATGATTTCAGGGAGATATAAAGCAAAGAATCATTGAAAAAAACTGTTGATAAAAGACATTAAAGTCAGGACTAAAGTAGCCGATGTAATCATTTTTAGCTATCTACAGAAGTCCTACTTTCACCGTTTCTGGCCTGAGAGGCAAATGTACACTTAATCATGGCAAGTAGGCCTTCAGTGCTCCAAAACCAAGATTGAATTCCTTTTTTTTTTTTACACTAATATCTGACAAATCAGTTACAAAGCAATTATTAGTGCTGTAAGCTCAAAGCCAGTACTGTAAAATCCCCCACTTTGCCTTTTTTTTTTTTTTTTTGCTATTATTTAGGTGAAACCGAAAATCATCGGGCCTGTGTCTAAACGTTTTTGTTTTCATAAATTTACTAAATACAAATCTTTGGTATTTATACTGTATGTAGTGATTCTGTATTAGTATTAGCCTACTGGTATTCTTTGATTTACTGTAATTATATTGCCATGATATTGCAATATATGCTATTCTTGTGGAGTCTTCGAACAGGGGAGGTCGTGTATTTAGTTTTACAAATATGGTAGTGTTGGAGTGTGTGAGGAGAGTGGGTGAGGGGGGGGTCAGGACATTTGACTCTTACTAGAATAGTGAAGGAGAATCATGGAGGAGGAGTATGTCTCTGAGATCGAAGTGATTATGGGAGTTTATTTTCAGGGTCTTTTCACCCTCCTACTACAGCAATCTACTCTACTGTACTATAGTTCACTTCTTACACTATTGCTTTGATGTGGATCTGTGTGTGAGAAATGTTTGTCCGAGGGATAGAACAGCTGTTAGTGCGGTGCAATTAATATTTGTCTTGGGCCAGTGGATTTAATTTAGCTCTGCAATACCACAGAGGACTCCGTCTCATTAGGCAGTTGGGAGAAAGCGGCTGGAAAACATGAGACTTCATATATTTTATATCTCCTGCCAAAGTTGACAGTGTGTGTTTCAGTTGGGGTGGAGGGAAGGAGGAATCTGTCTCAAGGCCAAAGGCAAAAGAGCTTAAATGGCGACTAAAGAGATTTGAGATGAATGCTCACCTAAAGATCACTAACCAATTCACTAATATTAGCACAGTATATATCAGTGCTGCTCAAACCTTGTCAACCAGGTACCGTTCAACCAACAAGCCTCCGGCTCCAAGAATACACACAAAATCCTCCTGTGTTCTACTTGATTTGAGAAGTTTACAGTATGAGCGGAAAGCTACAGATGCCCACGTAGAAGAGGAAGTACAGTGTACACACGGGACGAGTTGAAGTCAATTCTTACTTCACACTTAATGAAAACCGCAAAAAAAACAGAACTGCCATAAATTTCAGTTGTTTCAATTCTCAAGACTCATCTGCCATACCACCAGGGGGCACCAGGGAGCACCACTCGTGGCATTCACAGTTTGAGAACCACTGGTACATACTGTGCATTCGTTAATAGCCTGATGTTTTATGGGCTGCGTGAGAGCTGCTGTGTAAAGTGTTTGTGTGCCTCCCCGCATAAAGCAGACACTGTTTGCTCTCACACAATGGTAGAGATATAAAGCAGCGTAATCAGGAGATAAGTTGGTAATTCATTAATGGGGCCGGTCAAGATTTCTGTTCAGTCACAGCCCCTTAGATCTGTCGTTTTGTTCCTCTGCTCAATTTTGTAGTCGGATTGCTTGTAGATGCTGACATAAATGTCAAGAATGCAGCTGTAATTTTTCATAAAACTGCCAGTATGAAAAGCTTTAGAAATAAATTTTGACCAGTGATCAAAAGGATATTCTCCTAAAAAATCTCCAAGTCGCCCTTTAAGCTAAGCAGATATATTTTTATTCTAAATGAAAACTATAGAGTATATAGGCTCAAGGAATAAAACGTTTAATCAAAGAGTTTACAAAGAGATTCATTTTATGGTTACAGAACAAACTGTAAATGGGCATGGAAAGCACTTTCACATCACTAAACATACATTTATAATATCTCAAGTCAATACTTTGTCGTGCATGTAAGCCATTAAAATAGATTTAAGAGTACTGTTTCAAAACTTGTTTGCCCCCTCAGCGAGTGTGTTTAAATTAAGTATCTGTTGTGTGCCATGACCTACATTTCAGATGTCGCAGGAGCTCGGGCAGTCATGCTTTTATGGTCGATTATTTTGTACCAACCTGCCATGTTTACAGTTTTAAGCAGTGCCTTGGAGTTGGAAAGGGAGAGGTTGTTAGCTTGTGAGGACGCTCGCCTCCCCACTTGTCTTACGTGATCGCGCCAAGAAGAGGTCCAGCCAGAATCAGTAACGTCCTGTGCCAGTTAAGTGCACTTAAATCAAGTCTAGAATATCCTGAAAATGGACCGTAAGGTAACATCAAAGGAACCACATACAATCGTCCATTTAGAAAGTTGCAATAACGCAAATCAAAGTCCAATCATTGCAAAGTGACATGTGAAAACTATTCACAAGCGGGAGCCAGCATAGAGAAAAGCCATACGTATGAAACGTGTTTGTAGTATTTGTGCACAGACGCAGTTGAGCTCAGTCGCCCTGTTTTAGAAAACGCAAAGATGGTATAAACGCTTAATTCTTTGATGATGTTGATTGTGTAACCTTAAAGTGAGGAAAGTAGCCCGATATATTCTCAATACTATTTTATAAAGTATGTAAATTAGTCTATATTGAAAAATAGAAAATGAATGTACATCTATAAGACAGATTTGTATTTATATAAAAGTGTGTACCGCTATATTAATCAAAGCACAATGTATTTTACGGCCAAGAGATCAAAGCTATAATTCAGTGTAACACAGGTGGGGTTTTGGAGTAGTTAGTTGTAGTGGAGCAAGGACAGCTTTGTTTGTGTGTGGTTGTGTGTGTGTATCTGTATGAGAGTGTGTGTGTGTGTTTCACCTACTACTACATTTTTGTTGAGTAATCGTAATTTAAGTTTAAAAAAGGGAGAAGTGTGTTCTTGTTACCAGACGAGTGAAAAGGAGATGAGCTCAAGTACAGACACAAGCTAAAGGCCCCAGTATTCCTCACAGGAAGTCGAACTTTGAGGGGGGAAATGACACAAAAAAATGTCCATCTTCCTTCCTGCTCTGATTTAGAGGATGAGCAACATTTTCCCCTGTCGTCTTTGGCTTGTTGTCACTAAATAAACCAAAGCCACTGTCGATTCTCTCCGTTGAATTTAACCGTTGCCTCTGGTAACAGGAGGCCAGTAACCATTCTGCAACCCTCTAGCAGCATAGAGGGTCATCGTACTCCCATCAGTTTTCCTTTGTTGTTTCGTTTGACGTCTTTTGAAGAGTACTGGGGCCTTTTATGATGAGGACCGTCACATGGTCCATTTTGGCACGACACCGTAAAGGTTTTGTCATTTCAGTTCCATGTAGAGAGCCATTGAAATACCCAAACACTGCAACTCAGATGTGATTTATGGAGACGCTTCCTGACAGAATGACGCTGCTGATGAGCTTTTTTTTTTTCTATCAATCTGACCACAAGCTGGAACTGATTGGAGTGACGTTCTTGCTTGCGCTGGCAAAGCAAACCACAGCCAAGATTCACTGACACGTTAATTGTCAGGAGGTACGGCCGGGTTTTAGAGTGCTGAGGATGTGGAACAACCATGAAGAGTTTTTCTAGTCAGATGATATTTTTCATTATGAATGAAGACTCTGGCTGTCTGATGATGGCGATGATAATGATCTGTGGCCTTTGGTAAACTGAATGTTGGCTGGTTCTATTCTTTGCTTTATCTAAATAACACAATCTCCTAACTGTTGGGAAACTTCTAGTTATGACATCCAAGAAATTGCCTTTATGAAGATATTCTAATGATACTCTCCTCCTCATACCCTGTTTCTAATCAAAGATTGAATTGATTTGCAGCCGCTGCTTGTAGAACAAAGTTGGTGAGCTTTGGACAGAACTATAATATCTATTATATCCTTTTTTCAATAACTTTTTTTAAAGACCGTAAACATGTTTGCAATGTTTTCGTGTGTGTGCGTGTGTCTGTGTTTCTGTGAGAGGTTCACTCCAGATTGTATTTCATAGGCTGATAAACTTTAAACTTTAAAACAATTGTGTTGAATTAATTCATGTCTTAATACAGAATTGTTTGAAAAATAAAAGACGTTGATCTCATTTTTGTCTGCGTTAGTGTCATTTTTTGTCTGTTTCTATTTTTATGGTCACTGTGTACTTCAGCATTTAACCACAGGATGGCACTAAAAATCAACTTGGCCTTGTTTATTTATGTCGCAGGATGTTTGCTGCAGCACCTAAAGACAGCATTTCTACTTAACAGGAGGCACAGGACAATTTTGACAACCACACCAGTTGACATTAAATGTAAAACAAAATATTAAGATACTATAAAGCTGTTTTTAGTGATAAACCTTTGATCCGTACATGTCTGAAGGTTCTAGCTATTGTATTTAAAGGTAACTGGACATGGAAGATTACTAGCGTCTTCAATTGTGAGTCGTGGTGGGCACTAAACAGGCATTTAGCCACTGAGAGTCGTTCACACCTTGGTCCTGGCCTTGGATTCACATGGGAGTCGTGCGTGTCACTAAGTTACCCAGCAGTCGCAGTGGTCTGGCAACATCCATATCCTGGCGTCTTCAGTCGCAGAACAGTTTGCACTTCCAAACGTGAAAATAAGGACTCCCAACAACTCACATGACTGCCATGTGACTCAAGGTGTGAATGACACTCAGAGGATTTTTTTGATGCTGCATTCAAGTGATATGGGAAATAACAAATTTACAACTTGGAAATTGCAATCAAACAAGCGGCGAAGTCTGTATTTACTTGTAAATTCAGGATTCATAATGCTTCATTCTTTATGAGTTTTACCAGTTGTGCTGTATAACACCTTTTCACTTTTTGGTCTAAGTGAAAATAATATGATGGTAAATAAACCTGAAAAAACAACCAAGTGTCCTTCTGTTCTTGTTCTCACAGAACAGACAATGTACGAAACAATTCTATGTATTTCCTTACATAAAATAACAAAAGCAGTATTACGATCTTCTGCACCTCCATGTTCATACTTCTGCGCTTTCTTCCGCGAAGTGCTTGAATGCACTGAAGTCGTAAGTGCTTTACTCAAAGACAGCACAAGATGGAACTGAAGAAGCTACATGGTGAAATAGCTCCAGTTGCCTTCAACTGCTGCTAACACGCAGTACCTGATAGTCGCAGAAGGCAGGCATGCTGAATGTGCTGCAGCATCCTCTGGTGGCTGAGAGCAGAAACTCATGCAAAAGGATCATCAGTGAAAATGATTTCAGTGGAAAGAGAAACAAAAGATGAACATACCTGAAAATGTAAAAATGAACAGCAATGAGTGAATATATAAATCAGATATATTTGCCAAATGCCTGAGTTTGTGCACAGATAATTCAAATTTGAACTTGTTCAAGTTATTTCCACACATTATCGATAAAAACAGAAAAGGTAAACTGGCTGTGGGAAACCATTGAGCACCAAGCTACAGAAAAGTTATCGAGTGTTCCCAATTTGTTTAGGAAAACCAGCTTTGTCTTAATAGTGTTCTATTAATTTTCCTTTAGATACATTATTGATCTCAAAATGACAAATTCTTTGATTATCGATTGTACAAACTTAATTTTCTGTTTTGTAGCATCTTATGTGCTCAGCTTGTGGAGCTGTTTGTCACATGATAATGTTTGACAGAAAATAATTGAGAAACTCATATTGATTGTGCATGTATGTTTAATAAATCACTGAACAAGATATTTAAGATTTCGTAAAAGCAACCATCTTCTTACTCATGTTTGTGAAATGTTTGCTTGACATGTTGAATGATGTTATTATGAAATTATGTTGATGTTAGATCAGACTGTTTATGAAGTGATTAATTTGACATCATTGTAGACGCAGATGTTGCACATCAGAAACAAATTTAATAGTGTACCAGTCTAACTGAAAATCCTCCAAGCTTCAAGTTTATCACACACACACTGTGTCTGGTGATATGGATCCTTAGAAAAACACACCACAAAATGGGCAAGAGAGGCTATGTGTATTTATTAATAGTATGTACAATTATCCCATCATAAGTTCAGTTAATATATTGACAGAGTCAATGCTTCATTGGTTCAGATGTCTCTTATGATGCTTTCTTCCCGTCACTCTTCTGAATCTTCATTAATTTAATTTCATTAATATTCTCTATTAATAATCAAAGTGTATCTGAGGCACAGAGGGAAAACATGAATAAAATAAATGTAAAAAGTTACTAAAACAAAAAGGTCAAAATAATTTGAAGTATGTGGGTGTACGTGTCTATAAAAACTGTGATTAGATGATGGCATTTTTGGAGCCAGGTGGAATACGAGTCGATATTTTCCTTGGACTGTGTCGATCGGCGGTCCGTTCTGTGTGTCGGTGATTTTTGGTGTTAAGACTCTCAAACATTCTTTCTTTACGTTACCATCGCTTACATACGTGTAGTTACTGAGACAAAAATGTACAGAAAATCTTACTGAAGTGCATTTTGGACTTCATTGTAAACAAAGACAGAGTTGTCCAATAACTTCTTCTCCCCTGCTTAACTGGAGGGGCAGTGTGTGTGTGTGTGTTGTGTGTGGCTGCATTAGACGTATTAAAACGCTTCAGGTAACAGTGGCGTTTGTTTTTCTTTGAGCAGCTGACAATTGGACTGTATTTGGTCACATTTTGACATTTTACAGATTATACGTGTATGTGTGTGAGTGTGTGTGTGTGTGTGTGTTACTGCCTTGCTGCAGCTGTAGGTAGTGTGAACTTGTGACTTGTGTGTGTATTTGTGTAAACTCAGATCTAAGTCATATATATTATGTACAGTACAGTGTTGCATTTGTCCGTTGAATCTTACATACAGTGTGAATACAGTGTGCAAACTGTGACCCAAATGTGAATGGGTGAGTGTGTGTGTGTGTGTGTCTGTGTGTGTCTGTGTGTGTCTGTGTGTGTGTGTGTGTGTGTGTGTGTGTGTGTGTGCACGTGCAAGGCTCGTGACAGCACTTAGTTCCAGCTTGTGG
>OMOW01112234.1:0-11365 GCA_900312555.1 Lamprogrammus exutus
ATGGTCAGCTCGTTACAGCCACGCAGCCAAACACCCGAAGCTGACACTCATTCACTCCGCACTACGCGCGCTGATTGGTGAATTTTACCACAACACAGGACTGTGCTCTGACGCTATTGGCTGCGGCACAAGCGCTGCATTTAGGAGCCACTCGGAAGCTCCGGCTTGTGATTTTTTTGAGGGTCCTACAAAGCAACAATAAAAACAACAAAAACACCAATACTACTACAACTACAGCGAATGATAATAATGTTCTATTCGCACATTTATTAATAAAACATGAAAGCATCCAGACAGTGTAAACCTCCACCAAGGCTGCCCATTTCCCTCTAACATGCCAGAACACCCAAAGCATGAATTTCAATGTATATTTCACTTTTATAGTCTGACTCCTTAGTCTGAAGGCCGGCTGTGTCGTCCGTAGTCTCTGCTATCATCTAGTGGTAACCCAGTGTTAACACAGGACAAGCAGTCTAAATGGTTGTCTTTAGCTTTAAAATTATGTTATTGATTAAAAAATGAAATATTTAACAACTTTAAAACTGTGATCTGGATTTGCCTCAAAATCTACCATCATATTGATATATATATATATGTATGCACATATATACAGTATATACTACTTTGGACCTTAGAGCTCCAAAGTAAACTGAACATAACCGATTAATATTCATGTTTTACAATATGTTATATTTTGTTCATCTGATGTATACTTATTGGTTGTTAGTCATGACCCCCATGCCAAAAGGTTACATACTGACCGTCTATTCCACTGTGGTAGTCCCTGAAGGCAGCAACACTTAATTCCTCTGCTGTTGTGTCTGAATTTGTGTTTAGACAGAATTGGCTGCATGGTGGGATATCACACACTGCAATATGTGCAGCCATGCAACCATGACATGTATGATGATGGATTTGTATGTGTGGGTGAGTGTCGGGCCTTTAACACAGAATCATTTAAAATAGCCTGAAAATCTAATCGCTAAATTATACATGTATTTGGCGATATAAAGAGACTTTGCATAATTAAGTGAATTCACTGAGATGAACTCAGCTTCACTTTGGTCGATTCAATTAACGGCTGTCTGGCTCCCTCTAGCGGAAAAAGAGAGTACACACAGACACTAAATAGAAGGCACAATAACCTGTGTAAAAACAGGTTCAAGATATGAACCATGATGTGATATGAACCACCTAACATGTTCAAAATACTAACAAATTAATAAAAAACATACTCATGTCATGTTTGTTGCAAATGGTTTTTATTTATTTTATTTAAAAAACACAACAATATCAGAACTGACAAAATCCACCTTTGATTTCACCTTTACTTCAACCCTGCATGAGGCTTCATCGTGCCCAAGCTGAAAGGATAAAAATCTTAAATGGAATAAAGATGGAAAAAAAACAAAAAAAAAAACAAAGAAAATAAACGTTAGCATTGTTTGTCTAGTTGTCGATTCAAGTCACATTTTGGTAATTTGACTTTAAGTGTCACCGCACTGCAAAGACAAAATACCCATTAGTTTTTAATAGGAAAACATAGGCTTTAACACGAGTCAGCAAGTTCATCTTTTACGAATGGAGCCTGTGCAGACTTTGTAATTTGAAGAGTGAGTATGTACTGACAATGTTCAATTCTCAAGCAGAAGTTTTCAATGTCATTTAAGAGACATTCTTGATAAGGAACACAGTCAGAATCAACACTTTTGTAAGGTGCTTGGATACAATTTGAAGAAAGGGTAGGATTAATTTTTCTGATAGTAGAATGCAGATTCTGTTAACTTTTAGGTGGGTACATTTACTGTTGCACAGATTGTCTCAATTATAAATCTCAGCTACCTTGCTCTGTTGTACAGTATTAAAGAAAGACGATTCCTATTCTTGTGGTCTCACATGAAAAAACATCCATTTTTTAAAATCCCAAAATGATGCTAGGGAAACCAAAAATAACGCTGACATAATGTACGGAACAATGTAAACGTCATTATTGATGAAAACATTCATAACTTGCTAAATGAAACACTTTGAATAAATGCTTTCTGCACAGATGTTTGCATGAAACATTCGCCCAAGATCCTTTGTAAGATGTCATTCAAACACATTACGTTTGCGTGACATCTTACAATTAAACACAAATGCATCAGAAATTAATCACATAGTAACAATATTCATATCAACACTCTGTGTCAAAACAATGTTAAATTGCACAAAAATGAAAACTATTTGCAAATGCAAACTACAGCATAATCATACATGGATGTCAGAGAAACAACAATATATGATATGCATATACAGTGTCTTTTTTATATACACACACATTTGAACATCCTTCACAACTACTGAGAACTCTAAACTGTACAATATATCTGCTAAGAGAACTGCAAAATGACATTTTGATATACAGTAATACTTTTTTTCTTTTACAATGTACAAGTTTTAACTCTCCACACAATAAAATGCAAAAAGCACAAACCCTAAAAAGTGCATGATATAAGTTCAATTGGAAGCCACTGGAAGGAAAGCATGTGAGCTGGGATGGAGGCGGCCGGCATCGTACGGCAGCTCTCCACACTCCTAACCTCAGTGTCCGGCAAGATTAATTGGTGGAGGGAATTCTGTAGAAGATATTCATTATACATGCAGGCACACATGACTGCAGATGCACAAAAATACAGACACACATTATAGAACTAGTACTGTGAAAGTGAGTCACTCAGAGTAAGTCACTAACATGTTAGAGACATGCTCACACATATGTGGTTATGGGGAGATGGGGGAATTAAAATCAGCAAGTTTATATGCACACTGAAGTCTGATGTTTGCCTCGACTGCAATTAAGGTAAAAATGTAGTAATATGTATACACAGATGGAATTAATGTGCTTCTGTTCACTGCATATACTCAGGGGCCACATTATTAGATACACTTACACAATCCAAGATAACACCCTTGCTATAAATTCTATCATTGTGGATCATAGCGGATAGTGTTCAGTTTGTGTCAAGAGATGTGGGGATTCAACTCAATGGGAATTGTGGTGATAGTTAGTGTGGCGCTGTTATCTAAGACTGCATTGCATCGAAAGGTGTTTCTTATATTTTGTCCAACCAATTCACATACATGAGGGGGACAGAATATTGGTGTGTCTACATTGGTCAGCAACTGTTACTCAGAGTACACCGACGTCAATTAATGCCAATGTCAATTTGACGATGGTGTTTACGCAACGTTTTAAAATCGGATTAGAACCGAAACTTTGACGTGCATGTAAATGTTCTGACTAACATTCTCCCACTCCACAATTTCCCCACAGTGTCACATTATTTTCAAGTAGATAATGCATGATAGATAATGAACCTTTAAACCGTCTATGCAGTCACACGATTCACATTGGTCTCATGTGCTCACATTTCTGAGCAGTGATCAGGTACAGAAACAAGTTAGCCTGGTATGCCAACCTTGGCTCATATTCAGCAAATTGTTCGACTCAACACTAAAGGCCAATTTCACCTGAATCACATCACTATCAGACTCTGAGCCATAGAAATGATACCAGATGAATTGAAACACTGAGTGTCATATTAGTAACCTAGGGTTTATCGACACAAGCTAGTTTCTATGTTCAAGTGAGGGGCCGTCACAGGCTTGTTGCTCTGTTTTGGCCAGCAAGTGCACTGCCATACGTGAACTTCAGGCCATTGAGGAAAACAGTGTTCATAGGGGAATGCTTGAAGTCAGTCCTTCTTAAGTGCAAACATGGCTGGTTTGAGCAAGCCGAATACAAATTATGTGTGGTGTTTGATCATTTATGTCAGGGAAATCGTACAGCAGTCTAACATCACTAATGGGGTTTCCATTGACCTGTGGTTTGCGCAATCTGAAGTTGCAAATTGAAAAAATTGTACTTGAAATGCTTGAAAATGTTCGGAAAATAAATCTCAAATATCACAAAAAAGTTTTTATGCTCACTTGAGGCAAGATCTTGTGGCAAGTTGACCAAGAAGGCAAAACGGATGTTTACAGAAGTGCGCTGTTTTGTGCTGACCAAAGACAAGACTGAGATTTTCCTGAATGTAATCAGAGAAAAAGAGGTTACAACTATACTAGGCAGCAAGAAACAGCGCAATACAAGAATTTATCAAGAGTTGCAAGAAGATATGTGAATGACCATTGCTCTCATCATAGCTCAAGCATTTGGTAGTCACCTCCATGCAAAACACTGACAGATCTGAGGATATAATGATTAATTCCCCGAGAGTGGAAAGCAACATACTGTATATCATCAGCAGATCATTTGATGGAAATACATTCACGTTTGGAACGTTTTAAAAATTCACCTATGTTTTGCATAAAACTGAAATGGAAACACAATTTGGGCTGGGCTATTCTGAAACAGGCTGATATTCATTTGTCTGCTTTCAAAATCCAGGTGTCTCCAAGCATCCCCCCTTTCACAGTGTCATCTCTTTAAGGGAGTGGATTGTTTTCCACTCATCACCAAAAGCGAATGACACAAACTAAAACCCTCTTTGTTTAAGGCCACTTCACAGTGCTTTGTTTCAATCTGGTCTTTCCTGAAGTTTACATGCGGGTGCCGAAATTGCTTCTTTCTCTCTTTGCTCCGAGTGCCTCTTTTCTCTTGTTATCTTTTCATCTTTAAGTGATAGCACCCTCTACTCTCCTGCAGGCTCCAAAAGAAACTGGAGGTGGTGATGCTAATAAAATTAACAAAGCACCCTTCCTCCTCCTCCTTCTTACTTCATGATTTTTCCCTCTCTCCTTTTGTGGTCCTGTTTGTTTTTCCTTTGGTCTTCACTTTGACATTTCTTCCACATTGTTCTTTGCCAAAGAGCGTCGCTGTTAGTCATTTTCCAGCTACGTCCCCGTTTTCAAACAGGAAGGACACATAGCTGGTGGCCTAACGGCCAAGCAGGTAGACCACCACTTCATAGGTACACATCATAATGGCAGTGTTGGGGATCTGTCGGACGAGGTGGGTGGTTAGGCCGCGGTACAGTGCTCGGTATCCCTCCTCCCTGGGAACTGTCAACAGAGTTTGGAAGAAGGAGCGATATTTGCTGCCCTCTTCTCGTAGCCGTGTGCGGATCACCTCTGCAATGTCACAGTAGAGGAGAGTTTCATTCATTTCATTAGAGTCATCAGATGATCAGTGTCATAACTATGACCATTTTATAGTTTTTTCAGAGATAAATTTCCATTTCTGAGACTGAACAAGTAATTTACTCACTGAATGTTGTAATGCACTGATTAATTAAGTTTCGATAAACCTGCCTAATCTTAAACATGTACTTCAGGTAATGGTTTCCTGCATGTCCCTGACTGATTCTAAAAGAGTTTTTGAGCTTTTGGTACTTTCTTTTTTGAAATTTCTTTTGAAAAAAGTATGTTATGCATAAAAATTTGAACATTAACAGATGGAAACAGCTTTGTGAAAAACATATGAACCCAAAACATTTACCATAAAGGGAATCTCTACCTCATCATGTCAATCGTGTCTTTTCTTCTGCTTCTCGAGTGAGAGGAGTTATGGAGATAGAACTGGTGTGCAGCAGGTGGGTAGTGGGGGTGGGGTTTGATCACATTTGTTCTGTGATTCCACCCACTCTACAACCTTGTTTTTATGTTTTAGGTATTATGCAAATTAATTATCTTATTACTTATTTTCCCCCGATTTTTGTTATTTTGTTTCGTTTCATTTCATCTATTTTATTATGCATGAATTGGTCTTTTTAGATATTGTTTTTCATTTGTTTTATTTACTAGAGGCTGATCCTGTTTGTTGTCAATTAAATATCTCTGCAAAGCACACTGAATTGTATTTTCTGTAGGAAAAGTGCTACATAAATAAAATTTGATTGATTGACAGAGTTCACTTGCCTTTTCACCATAATGTGATTACATTTTTGGATTTCTAATTCACTCTTGATTGTAAGAAGTTAAATACTGTATGTTTTCAGATGGCTGCCTTGTAGGAAAACTTAAAACCATCTGGCGTTACATTTTCAAAAAGTGAAATTGCAAAACTCAAGAGTAAAATTTAGAGCGTTACTGTAATGGTATACAGTTAGAGTATAATAGTAATTCTAATTACTATTGTTAGACAAATTACACTTACTTTGGAGCTGTTGTAAGCATGTGATGTACTTAAAAATGCCAAACATACAGCTGAGTGCTAACTTGATCAATGTTTTCCCTCTTTTGCACACTTTGCACAGGGCAAAAGCTCCCCACCATAACCCAGACAAAGCACAGAAGGAGAGTAACTTTAGAAATACAGTGTCCTAGGAACTGACATCAAGCTTAAGTTTAAGCGAGTAAAACATAACATTACCATGTGGATAGGCGATGGAGGTGGCGCAGGTCTTTGAGGTGGCTGCTGCGAGCATCATGCCCACAAAGTCTGATGCATCTTTAACGGATTCTTCCTCGTCGTCCATGCTGGCTTGGGCCTTAGCTTCGCGTAGTTTGCGCTTGATGCTCTCGTATATGACAAAATGGATAACAGTCTCAGAGATGCCAGCATATGAGGCTGACATGCCCCTGTAGAAACCTCGCAAGCCGTCCATCTGGTACACCCGCCGCACGCATTCAAATGCATTCATGCGCCGCTCACCCCGGTTTCTGTGGTGATAAAGTCATCATCAGGAATCAATTGTAAAATAACAATGGTGGCTAGAGAGACTTATAAAGTAATGTGTCATGCAATGCATTTCCTGTAGTTTCTAATTATCTAACATCACTAAGTTCCTCACCTGGCGTCCAGCTGTAGACGAGTCTTGATCAGCCAGATGGGATTGGTGGCTGTGATGGCTGTGAACCCTGGGAATTTCAAGAGTTCAGAGGTTCAGACAGGTGCAAAGACACTTGGACAGACAATTTAATTTAACAACACTAACTACTCTATGCTGGACAAAGACAGAGAGAAAGCACTTCATCAAACAGGATCAACTGACCGTAGAGAGTTGTAGAGGTAAATCAACCAGGATGAAGTGTTTATCTTTATTACTTATCTTTATTGCCTTGTTACCTTTATTATCATCATGTTTTTAAAAACAAATATTAATCACTGAGGTACAGTATCATGAGCTATATTTTCACATATTGATCCTCTTTGTGAGAAATGCCACTCAGGTGCATTCTAAACCAAACAGCTCTCTTCTTGCAGTTCAACACAAATATAATAATGCGTGAGGGCAATAGAAAATTTAGACTTTAGGCTGCTTTATGTTTATTCATTTTTATTTATTAATTCATTATCTTACTTACAAACACTGAGAAATGAGCCCAAGCAGCAATTTCATTTTAGGCCTTTCATTATGGCAGATTGTTCACTGAAGAAATGCAGTCTGATTACTTTCTTTTAAATATTAATGAGAGCTCTAGTGGTCCAAATAACATTCCAATTCAAGCTTAGAGCTTTTAAAGGCAACATTTTCTTTTATATCCAAAACCCAGTCATTTAGCTCTGAAACAAGACACATACCTAGGCCTTCTTTTTAGGCCTGTTTTATCTTGTTCTTAGTTTAAGTATAGTTTATGCAACCCCTTATCCGCCCTATATTCATACTAAAAATCCAGTTTAACAAGCCAGTGGTGAACCTAGATGAGAGGAGCAAGATCAGACTCTATGTATGTTTGGCTGTTGGCCTGATAGTATCACAACTACTACAGCAGGGAGGAAGAAAATGGTGCCTGGAGGAGATTCTTTAATTATTCAGCAGGACTAAAGTGGAAACTTGTGGAGGCGGAATTCAGTTCAGGCTTTAATAGGCAGTAGGTTGGCCAGCTTTAGTCTATTTGCTGTCCATCTGCCTTCACAGCGACACATTAGGGGTAATGTTATCATGGGTATACAAATTGTAATTTGTGTGTGCATGCATGTGTTTTGAGTTTATATTGATGTCACTGAGTTTATTTATTTTTAAATAGGAAAAGAGACACGTAATATACAGATATAAAGCTTACTGTGTACAGTGTAACAGTAATTAATGTGCACTTTGTGACATAATGAAATGACACAAAGGCTCTGTAAAGATTTGCCATATAAATGATGCAGCATCCAGAAATAAAACATGGCCATTTGCAGAAAATAGCTACGGCCAGCACAAGTATATAAATAAAGAGACCTCGGTCGCATCTAATTTATCAATGCAACACAGCCCTATGTTAAGGCAACTGCGTGAAGAAGAGAGGGTGACACAGGTCTGTTGCAGAGAAGAAGGAAGAAAGAAATAAAGGAAGAACAATAAAGAGGGAGGTAGAAGGAAGTAGCGTCTATGGCGTGTACTCACGAGGGAGGGGCAAAGCTCCTCCAGCTCCTCCCCGCTGCAGCTAGTAGCCTGCAGATATGGGGGGCTCAGATGGCGGGGGTGTCCCACCCAATCACGCAGGGGTGAAAGCTTTACAGTAAAGCCCTAAAATAGACACAGGCTTTTCTGTACCACAGTCACACACAAGCAGCAGTCACATCCACCCTCAACCCCACCAACCACCCACCCAAACCCACTTACATTTCTCAACAGGTATATGGAGAAGAGACGGGAGGTAAAGAAACCCCACCCCCATCTTTCCCCAAACTCCAGCCCCAGCCCCTCTAAGTTATACTCTATTTTTTTAGCATTGCATCCCAACTCATCCCTCCCTTTAATCGTTTTATCAGCTGGAATGAAGAAAATGTTGACTGAACAGAGGCCAACCCAATCCAAACCTCCAGCCCCGGGTCATGATATCTTGTTATTGGTACATCTCACCAGGCTAATGAAACAACAGTTTAAGGGCAAAACATAAAATGAAGGGGGGCATTCCTCACTCCTCAGTTGATTGAGTCTAAATTTATCAGAGGAGGGATTAAGTCCAGGCTTCATGAATAAACATGGATACTGACAGGACAAAGTGGATGCAGGTGGAAATGCTAACCTTGTCATTTTCAATAACAAACTCAGTGATGGAGAAGAGGAGATGTAATGAACATGTGACGACAAGAGGATGAGGGTGATTACAAAACTACGAAATGGATTCAATTCACTCAGTCCCTGCACCAAAACTGGAAAAGCAGAAACTATCCCTCATCAGAGCTGCTGACTAGGTAACTACTGTAAGCATCTCATATTATGTACAGAGAAAATGTTCTATGTATGTACAGTATGTATGCATTTAAATGACACTACACTACTTAAAAGCAAACAATTAGGAGCATCACAAAAAATACATTTTAATTACAGATTTGTTCTGTTACTTATACTGAAGTATTTTCCTAAATAATTCACAACAGTTATTCTCCAATTAGGACCTTAATGTTCACTTTTTAGTTTCCCTTCAAAAAAATCATTGACAGTAGTTCTTTCAAAGAAATTAAATCAAATATGTGTTTGTTTTAATAATTTTCAGGGGTTTCCCACCCACCACTCACTCTCCAGATGAGTTGCCTCTGGCTTGGTTCTACGTCCTACAGACAGAATTGATCGAATCTGCGGCTGGGGAAGTAGACAAACATATCCATTGCTTGTTGCTGGCTAGCGACGTCTAGTGATTGGCCAGAGTACCTGCACAGCAGGGGGCAGAATTTAGGGTGGATTGGTTGAGCCTCCTACACACTACGACTGCCCATGAAAGCCCAAGTCCCGAAGGTTAGAAGAGTCTGTTGTCTGGTGTATGTCTGCATGTAAAACTATGCACACCAGGAGAGTGGCTAAATTCTGTGGCAGTGTGCATATATGATTGGTGATAAATTGAGCTAGGAGAAGTGGATACGCTGAGACTTGGCATTATAGTTCCTCTATAATCACACTGCTGTGTCTTTGGAGGAGTTTGACCTACATTCACAGACTGGAAACGTGCTTTAGATTAGCAACTGGCAGGAAAAGAGAGTCTCAGTGAATTAGTGAGACACGCCTCCTTCCTCCTGCACAAAGAATACCACAAAACACAGCAAGGAGGCCACCAAAGACAAAGGATTTGCAAAATGACTTTGCAAAACTGGAAGCAATTATTCCAGGGGTAAAATCAGGGTAAAAAAAAATACTTTTCTGTCTAACGGTTTTGAAATCAATGTTTGCAGACCGTATGCCTGTATTTAATAAAAAGGTAGAAAATATAACTATAGACAACTACTACTTTGTTAGAAATCTGTATTAGGCTGAGCATACAATATATGATTCATCCCTGATTTTAACCAAGAACTCGCAAACACCAACTCATTTCAGGGTCTGAATTTCGACTCCATCAGCTTAAACAACATGATGGGGTAGCAAAGTCCAATAGATTGCTTAATCAACCTCCTGATTGGGCTGTGGGATGGTTGGGTGAATTTCTAACATGTCAGAAGTCTTTATCAAATGTCAGGCTATGAGCAGCCACCAAAGATGATCTCTCAATGTCCCGGTCGAATTTCCTGGAATTCATTGCTCAGCTGCATTAGTGAGTCTGCGCAGTGCGAGTCACCCAGCAACACCCTCTGGCTACAGCAACAAACAAGATGGTGCAAAGACAAGTAGGCCGATACGTAGACCGAGTGGTGTGGAACGGAGGAGATGCAGGCAAAATACACGACCGTATTGTCCTCCAGCCTTCTACGGGTCCACATCCACCTCCTTTTCTTTTTTGACTCTGTGGAGAATAGTATGGTACCTAGAAATTGCTACTTTCTTCTTCTGTTTGATGCCATATTGTTCTAAATAAACTCTGTCAACAGACAGAACTGGAGTAGTCTGCGCACAGTGTGAGCATATCAATCGAGCAACATGGTGCTGTTGGTTTGCTGCTGCATGCAACCAGTCTGGATGACTCCATAGAAAGATATATTTTGTATTTATTTTTTTCACGTCGCTCCATCTTTCACTATGTCGCATCGCGTTCTGTGCGGAATAGGAGTTATGTGAGGGAGAACACTGCTCTCCAAAAACTGCTCGTCCTCTCTCTTGGGTGCTGGCTTCTTGTCCCAAGCAGTTACTGTTCATGTCTTTGCCTCCACCACATTCACTGTGTCACCTTTTGAGTGGTGTTTTGATAAACTAGCACCTGAAAATCCTCACCAGGAACGCTGCGGCTAAGGTTAGCCGTCAACGCAATCTTCATCAGGAAATTCCACTTTTTTGGTGGAAAAAACATGTCCTACAGAAACAATGCCAACCTTTGGGATGATGGGCTGATACTAACTCTCCTTGGAAAGAACTGACTGAGGCACTAATGGCAATGATGGATGACAGTAGAAAAAAAGATGACGAAGCAGAGCACATTGATTACAACCTTCAGGAGCAGTGACAAGGTTAGCATTTCTTTAGTGCTGACAACATAAATTCAGAATTTAAAACAGAATAATGTGTCTTTCATTTACCTTTCCTAT
>OMOW01112235.1:0-12496 GCA_900312555.1 Lamprogrammus exutus
ATTCCTTGCATGACTGATCAATTGGATGCAGCTGTGTTGTATTGCCATGGCTGCAGCTGATTGATCAGTCATGCAAGGAATGTAACATATTTATGCTTCTTTCTGCTGACAGACTAACCAGAAAGCTGAGTGGACAGATTTTCGCTCGGAAAGCTGAAAAGTTCCTTAAGTAGAAGTTTAGTCTGTATAGTATCAGTGTAGAGTATTTAGCACCATCGAGCTCTCATGTCAAATAAAAGGCTGGGATGCATCCTTGCCCAGTGTGTGTCCCTGTGCCTCAAACGACGTCAAACCCTTTACAAGGACCTATGGGTTTGGCTTACTGGATGCATTACTATAGGCATAAACTTTGTTTTTTGAAACCGTTACAATGTTCAACACATACTCGCCTCTATATTACGCTATAAGAATGAGGGAGACTAATAAAAAGCGTAGTATATATCCCCTTTAAAGGATACTTGTAGATTTGTATTAGTATTAGAATTGTCTTTGAGTTGGCTTGGTTTTGTACACTATACTCATCATTGTACACTTTGTCAAGGCGCTTCAGTTACAACATGACACATTCATCACAAATGAGAGACTAGAGTTTACATACAGTAGATTATCCTCACACTGCTCCATTACAAACACTGAAAGCTGAAGATTTTTTAAATTGTAATTGTGTCCAACCCTCAGCTGGTTACTCTTTTTACATCAAGGGGGGTATTGACATCAAGCGGCACGAGAAAGCGCAATAACTACATGATTGTAGCGTTTGCATTTAAATGATATTTGTTATTGTTTTAAGTTTCTCAATTAGAGTGGTGTAGACAGTGTTTTCCTCAGTCAAATGCTGATCCTCGGTAGGAAGCGCTGCACAAACATGCAATCTGGCAACAGAAACCAGAGTCTTTGATATTGGTCCCCATGGGCGGCTTCAGCTTGAATTCTGAGATGAGGTTGTATGAATCCTAACAGAAGGCTTCTACTGCAGGGTCAAAGCTGCACAGAGAAAAGACACGCGCTGAATACATTTTAAAAAAACACACTGCTTTGATATTCAGATCAGCCTCTGCTCTGTTGGGAAGAGCCTCAGTGTTATCATCTGAGAGAGTACATCTATGGGAATGCATGTTGACTTTTTGCACTGACTAAAAGCATACAAATATGTCACATACCAACAAATCCACTCGCACTCCACTTAATGATTACATGTAGCTTTCCAGTGCATCAGGCACATGTAGAAATTGCATGAATGTAATATTAAATTGGTGATATAAATGCAAAAAGATGCACAATTTACTGACATTTTCATCTTTGAAACAATCTGATTAGTCCATTCACTGCAATAGCCAGCGCAGGAACTAGTCAGCTGCTGTGAGTGGGGGACTTTTCATATTGGCATGACTGAGAAACTAACGAGCGAGTGTCACTTCTATGATTCACATCAATCGTGTTTCATGTGGAAAATACTTGTCTAAAAAAAGAGTTTTAAAGCCTTGAAAAGGATCCTCACTTCGCAGTCAATAGAATAAACTGTAAGATTAAAAAAGATATCTGAATGTACCCTTTAATTAGATTACTTCCTATCCCGTCTCAGGGTTTAGTCATCACACAAAATTAATTATACTACAGGAGCATGAACATTGTAACCCTGGGGTTATATAGGTTCCATCTAACCACCAGATAAAACACAAGTGGTTTTAATTATTGATAATCAACCTTATGAAATATGATTCATGCACCCACTGGACCTCCATCTTTTTTTTGTTTCCCTCTCCTCTTGCTTTCACATTAACATACCTCCCACTGATGTTTTTATTATGTATATAGAGCTCCTCAGTGGTTATAAGAACAGCAATTATTGTTTCTTTGCTGTCTGTAACAGTCAAAAGAACCCAGACCTTATCAAGAGCACTTAACCTAATCATGAAATCCATGCTCTGGACATGATCCCACACAGTCCTGCGCAACTGCATATCTGCTCTGTGTTGTATTGAGCTGAGATATCCTCCCTCGGTGATGGCTATATGCTTCTGCAAACAGCGCAGTAATGTCAGCTCATATCAGTCATATCATGCCCTACCTCTCATGTTCCCAGTCTAATTTCCATTGTCTGACCCAACCGCCCTCCATTTGAAAGGCAGAGTGTGGAGATGTTGCTCTCCTCCTCCTCGGATCTCATTAGATTCCCCTTCAGCCACTCGATCACTAGACCCTCATCAGTGACAAGTCTGTGTCATCCACACACAAAGACAAAGATGTGACTGACAGGTGTGTATGTGCACACAAAAACATTATGGGTGTGCGTGTGTGCAATCACACAGAGACACATACACTGATGTACACATATACAAAGACTTTGTCTTGGTGAATTAACTTGACCACACACTCACACACACACACTCATAAATGTACACATTCATTAACACAAAGGCAAAGTGCACATGTGTTGCACGTGTGCAGGCACTGCAGAGGATCATGTGTGTAGAATTCATAAGGAAAGTGATCAGGCCTCCAGGGCTCATCAGCTAGCGAGTGCCTCTTCATACACCCTCTGCTGCTCTGGCCGGCAGAGGCTTGTGATTGCCCTGACAGCTCCATTTAAAAAAGAGAAGGTGATTGCATTCTGTTCCATTGCCATAGCATGCATGACTAACCAGGCTCAGCAGTCAGTGGGAGGGACCCACTTCTGTTCTGTTCCATTGTGTTTGTGACAATTTTGATACAGAGCAGTCATGTAAGGAAGGCTTTACCCTTCACCACTGAGCTATGAGCTGAGGTTAACAGACATCTCAAAGCTCCATGGCTCATATTGTGGAAAAAGGTAAAGAAAAAGATGAATTCTGAATGTATAAATGTGAACATGAGCTTATACCAAGTTAAAATTAACAGCAAATGAAATAACATTTCTATTTGACTGCAGATGTAAAACATGAGCTAAGAGTGCAAACGCAACCATACTTGCAAAGAACTCTGTACACAAGGGGAATTATTAATATGATATTAAAATTGATCCAACTGACAAGTTAACCAACCACTGTCTTTGAAGCAGATCAATTTAGAGGATGATTTTATCACAGCGGTGAAGACATTAAGATGAAACCCAGACAAGACAGACAGACATCTCCTTACCATCCCTAATGTCATCTATATTTAAATACATTTAATGACTTCTGCTCAAGCTTGTGTGTTGTTATTATGCCATCTAAAAATAATGTCAGACTCCACCAGGGTCCCTCTAAAGTTAGTCCAAAATATGTCATTTATCTGCTTGTAATTCCCATTCATGAATAAATTTGAACTGCATCAGTGAGAGGAACTGTCCAAATATTTCAAACCTGTTGTTCATAAAGTCAGATTAGTTATCAGATGAGTTTATTCACTGATTGTCTTTGCCGCTGTGGAAACTATACGTGAGGCATTCATGGATAAGCTATCTGACATCTCAGTGCAGAGTGGTGATGCACAACAGTCACTAACCATTATGCAGGATGTCAAAAACAGCTCAAAGCAGACGCACACATTTGTCTTTTTACCACCAAGGTCAGAAATACTTTCTGTTCAGAAAGTGCAGCAAGGACAGAGTGACTATTGTGTGTGTGTCCTGTTTATTAATGCATTTTTTTTTTTAAATGTGTTTATGTGTGCAATGGGCACGTTATATATGAGGATAATCGTTTTTCTTTTCTTTCTGGTAATACCCAAGAGCTGTTATGCTTCCTGTTTGAGAGATCACTGATCAATTAATGTTTACAGTGAATTTGTTAATCTAGCAGTGTAGGCACCTTTTTAACATTCAATATAAACAACAAACTGAAAATAATGATCACTGATTATATTATTTGTGTTTGTTTGTTGATTATATACATCTGACAGTATATTGGATACACTTTTCCTGTCTGCATGTGTGGTATATGGTGGTATTATTTAATCATACCTTGTACCTTCTTGTGCCACACTAAGCATTGATTTTTACTTTTTCTGTCCTGCAAACTTACTGTGCAGTGACCGTGCATTCTTCATTGACATAATAATTCATTCATCCTTCTTTTGCAGTAATAATTCATATCATCATAAAGGCACTGCAGTGGGAGCTCTAAGTGGATGACGCACGCATGATGTCCAAACAGAAGTACAGACTGAGCCACTTGGAACGGCCAGAAAAACCTGTTTGGATTATTTGAGCTTAAGCACATTTCAGAATGTAACGAGACATAACGCCTGACAGTTTGAAAACATCCGTCACAGAAAAACAAACCACTGTTACATACAGCGTGGGACTCCAACCAACAGGTGGCAGCAACACTATGATGAGATCACATCACTGGGTTACAAGTTGAAAAAGCGAGTGAAAAGGGAACATAGCACGCAGCAAGAGCAAGCACAGAGTACAGCTGCAACTAATACTTATTTTCATTATTTCTCCAACTAATTTAGGAATCATTTTGTCTACAAACAAACAAAACGGAGAAAGACAAAATATATATGTATATATAATTCAATGTAGATACATTGATGCCAAGTGCTTTAAAAAATAAATAAAACTATTATTATTGGGTCCACTAATCATTTAATCAACTAATCCTTTCATCTCACCTATTAACATCTTGGTGAAAGAGAAAAACTTAAATTACAGATATTTACTTTCAACGATGTTAAACATAAAGTCAGAGTCAAAGTTTGTTTTACCTTTACATCCCCTGGCCTTAAATCTGAATACAATAAGCCTCATTATTTCACTGATTACGACTAATTAAGTCTTTTCTTAAGGCGTTCTCAAAGTTGGCAAAGAGCTCCACTTCCACCTTTTGGAGGCAATTACACGGCTGCCCTAATCTCATCAGTCAGGGAGACGGTCAGACAGACAGCTGCTGGAGTGTTTCATTCTTATCTCTTGTGCTCGCTCTCTTTCTCTCTCCGTCTTCCTCTCCTCCATCTTCCTCAGGCTGGGTGGCTGGCACGTCAAGTGACAGCGACTCCTTGGCTCCATCTATCTCACACTGACGCTCCCTTTCACAGCACAGAGAGCTCGCTGACAATTATTAGAGCTGCATCTGCACAGACCTCCTTCCTTCTCTCCTCTCTTCCATCTTTCCCTCTGTTCTTCCTGCCTACCTATACCTACCCATAGGCTATGTGCTCACTTCCTTCCTTATGGTCCCATTTCCCCTCATTTGTGACGTCTTCGCCCCTCTCCCAGCCCCTCCTTCCTCCTTTGTTAACCTCCTTAATTCCTATATTTGTCCTTGATTCGTCATTCCTTCCTTTATTCTTCCCTCTTCTTTCCATCCTTCACTTACTTCTTTTCTTTCCTTCTTTCATTCCTTTATCTATCCTTTAATCCTCCCTTTTGTACATCCTTCCTCCCTCCCTCCCTCTCTTCTGTCCTGATTTCCTTCATAACTTTGTTTCTTTCACCCTGCCTTCCCTCCTTCCTTCCTTGTGTCCCAATTTCTTTCCTTTCTTATGTCCTAATTTCCTTCCTTCCTTGTGTCTTGATTTCCTTCCTTATGCCCTAATTCCATTCCTTCCTTCCTTGTGTCCTAATTTCCCTCCTTCCTTATGTCCTAATCTCCTTTCCTTCTTTTCTTCCACTTTCCTACTACCTTCCTTCATGTTGCCTTCTTTTATGTTCCCTCTTCTTTCACCTTCCTCCCTGATGTCCTCATGTCTTTAATTACTTGATCTTTTCTTCCTTCCACCATTCCTTCCCTCCTTCTGCTTTCCTTATATCCTTCCATTCATCCATCCTTTCCTCCTTTCCTTCCTCCCTTCCTTCATCGAGTCAAACACTCAGCTCAAATAGCAAAACAGTAAGTTCGATGCAAATCCACTTTCCCATGTGGTCAGGCCATTAAACACAATAACATCTCATCTCCATATCCAAGTCTCTGGCTGCTTGGCTGTTGTGGCAGACATTTCTCCTCTCCCAAACCTCCAATAAACTAAACAGTGAAACATCTTGAGGAGCTATAAATAATCCACTCGCAACACATACTTAGCAAACCATACGTTGACACAAATACTCCTGTGACACCTGCAAATTACAAATATTTCCCCACACCTGCACTTGTCAAATACACAAAATGGCTCCAATAGAATTCAGAATCAACAGCACCTTTGAGTACTGAGCAAAATGTATTTCGGAGCTGTTTTCTCTGTGTGAATGACAGCTCCTTGGCAGCCTACTGTCCGGCCTATGAGTGGTGTGTCAGCCATGTTTATCTTGGATGACAGAGGCAATCTGCCCCTGTATCAGCTGACGGGTCAATCTATATCTCATTACTCTATCCAAACAATATGATCTTGGCTGGGATTCATGAGGCATCATAATAAATTCAGTCCCAGTGCTATCATCTATGGCTGCTTGAGCACACGCCTCAAAACCAGAAAATATATATACAGTATATATAAAGATATATCATTCTATTTCACACCCGTATACTTCTACTCCTAAATTCCATCTCATCCTCCACTCCCAAATCTCTCTCCCTCTTTGCTATTACTTGCTTTTTTCTTCCAGTGCAGCACTAAAGCAGGCTTTGCTCATGTGATTTACTTTCTATTAGGGGATTAAAAATCAATTATGCAGGAAGCCATGCGTAGGCGTGATTATAGCTGTGCATGACGGCACCATTCATCACAGGACCACTCATCTCTGCAGCCGTTAGTTACACAACACACACCAGGACAGCCATCTTTTACCGTGAACTCTGCCCCCACCTTTTACACATTTTAAAGGGGGGGGTAAATCCACCATATATTAAAGGATGAATAATTTAGAAACTTTTGCAGTTCGAAACCCCTTCATATGACACAGTGAAAGGGGGCGGGGATAGAAAATGTCAACAAATATTGCATTTTGTAGGAATATTGCATTTTTCCACAGTTCAAACAATAAAAAAAAGATACTTTATGAGGAGTATTCATTAAAAGTCCATTCCCTGTGAATGCATTCAATTTGAACAATTACAGAGTAAAACATTAACAAGCTTGAAAAAATATTGAAAGTGGCATCAATAAATAAGAAATATTACCTGATGTCATTTGACAATTTGGTACTTAACTTTACTTAGTGGGAATTAAACTGAATTAAAATGCGGACTAATTCCTCTGCATATAGATCAGCAACACTGATGGCTCACTTCAGATTAAATAATATGAAGTGATTCTTCTCAATGAAGGTTTGATTGAGTCATAGAAATGATTGCTAGGATGAGAATATGAACAACTGCTCATTCCTGGTGACTCAGGCATTCTTCAAATCAATTACAAAACCCATAGAATCAATGGAGACAACTCCTACAACTCCTGTTGTAGTCATTTTAACAGCTATTGCCCTGACTACATAAGAATAAAATTCATGTTAAATTGAAAATTTGTGTTAAACAGTGTGTAATGTTACAGCAGCACAACAAATGGACAATATACATTACAAACAGCCACATTACAAGCTTCATGGACTAATATAAATTTAAAACCATAAATATGTTCTTCATAATCAATTGGAAATTGATGGGCATTGGGCAGCCGTGATCATTTTTACCATTACAGTGTTACCTTAATGAGTTCGACCTGTTGTTTTTGCTGCAGATCAACCTTAAGCCCAAAGTTTCATTTTCCTTGGTTATCATTTCATCATTGTTAAGAATTTAATCAATCACACTTACATTATTCTGACAGAGAAGGTTGCCTATTATTTATCTTTAGCATGCTCTTTGTTAAAATATGACATTTAACACGAGGACACAGTTTACTTTTTGCCTTTCAGAAGGACTACTACAGCTAGAGAACAAGACTAAAAGCTGTGGAACGAAGCAGGTGAAATTATTGTTGATCATAAGGTGGTCTGTTGTTGGTTAAGTAAAATACTTCAAAATTTGCATTTCTATACATGACCGTGCTGGTGCTGGATCTTTTAGAATCATTCATAACTGAGTTGAGTTCAATTCTGGACCTGAGTGATAACATAGAGGCACTGTGCACACTGTGTGTTTGTGGGTTCTTGAGGAGCTTCAGGTTTTCAGACATTCAGCACAACAGACAACACATCTGGTGGCTGGCACACTGTGCTCTGCAGTGGTGTGCTGAGGAGAAAACATCAATGCTGGGGATGCAGGCAGGGCAAACAAGCTGGTGATAAAAGGCTGCTTTTGTTGTAGCACCGAGCCTGAACACCCTGGAGGCCAAAGCAGAGGGGAGGATGGGTGCTAAACCGAACTGCATCTCTTCATCCAACTACACCATCCACAGCCGCCTTGTCCTGCCCCCTCTGCAGTGCACTGACAGCTGCAGAGTTTCTTCTGAGCACACAGAAATAGTTCAAATGGATCCAGCATCAGCCACGTAAGAGGGGGCCAAAGCAGGAAGCCCAAACTCCACTGTGCTGGATTAAAAAGACACCATATGCTCCCTGCATCCACTGTACGTGACTTTCCCCAATGCACATCTGTTATACAACACTTATGGTTATGGTTACCAAAATGGAAACATTACGACAGCTAACAAACTCACCTATCTCTGGATATACAGGAATCATGCACCATTCTGTTATCACAAAAAGAAAACATGCTTTAATAGAAGAATACAGTTTTGTTCTTTTATTAGCTTTTACTGATTTCTCTTTGATTCCCACAGAAATGTCAGAGCAGTCAGCAGACTACAAAAATAGAGAGGAAGCACTGTTTGCATTACAAGCTGAATTGGTGATTTCTGCCTTCAAAAGCCATGATTGACCCAAAAAACATAATTGCTAGTGTGATGTTGAACTCTCTGTTTTTCTTCTTCTTTCTTTTTTTGTCCACAAATTGAGCAATAACTGACGCTCCAAAGTATCAGTTATCTTAAATGAAAATTGAAACGCGGAAAGATAAAAATTTAGGAAAAAAATAGAGAGGGGTAGTGACTCGGAAAACCAAACTGCAAACAAAATGAAATCCTCAAATAGTATACAAAGTAAAAACTAACTTGAAATTCCTGACCAAATCTCTTCTTTTGCTGTAAGAAACATTTGGAAAGAGTAAAGGGTGTACCGATTTCTCCCACAATCCACCACTTATGGCCAGCTAACATTCACAAATCAATAAATATGGTACGTACAGAAACATATTGACTGCACCATCTTCACTGCTTGTGTCTCCTTTTCATATGCGTGCTCCTCTGTCAATCTTTCTCTCTCTCATACACAAACCCCCCCCCCACAAAACACAGGCACACCCGCACACACACCATCCTTTTCAAGCTACTTCTGGAGAATGGCGCATCTGTTTACTCAGAAAGGTTCAAAGATAATTTACCTGGATTAGAGGAGCCATCTGTGCCTGCCATCCCAGATTGCTTTGGAGGTGTCTCAATAAATACTGAGCAGGCTGTGTGGCAGGCAGTGCAATCGAAAAACAGGGAGAGGTTTGCTCTAAAGTCAGGGCTTAATGCTCCTTTTTACATCTGTAACTACTAGGTACACACACTGGTGTCAGCCCGTGACCTGTTCAGCACTGGTCTGCAGAAACTGGGTCTCTGCCTGTTCCACGGCACAAATAAAACAGTGGGGGGCACATACTGCATGCAGCTGAACCTATGGTGTGTATGAATGGACTTTTGGTTCTCTCCAAACCTATACAATGGTAAAGATTCACCTAGTCTGCAGCTTAATCTTTACCTTTTTTGGGCAGGTTTTTAATAAAAGAAAACTGATGTAATAGGGCTGCTATGCAAGCGGTGGTGTTAGGTTGCAGTGTGGCATCAAGGTGACTTTCACGTGTTTGCCCTGCTTCAGGAATTTAGAGCATCCACTCACCATTAAACAGTACAATGAAGGTGAATTTAGCACTTCACATGTGTTTGTCTGAAACAGTGTGAGCTGAAATGTTTGTAGATGTTTTAATCCTACACCACAACTCCCCAATGTAAACCTTTGTGTTAGGACTTATTTGAACCTGGACAGTTATTGTAGGTTTGGGGAACTGGTGGTCTCAAAGAAAGAAAAGAAACCCTAAAAATATATATGCCTAAGGTAGGAGTATTGATTTTAAAAAAAAGAAACTGCATCTGATGGTTTCTTAAAATGTGCTGAGGTACAAAAACACCTTCTCTCAAAATCCCATCCTCCAGCATTTCACCGTCAACTCACCCCCATCCCTCCCTACCTCCATACCTCCCCGCACTCACAAATTTAATGAAGACTTATTCAGATGCTTAGTTAGCTGCACAGTCATTAGATTATGTGCAGGTTTTCAAAGGAGTTGCTTCTAAATGAAGTCAGGCGGCTGTACATGCCTAGGGACACACCGGAGGCAGAAGAGGATGGAGATCTCATCGAGAGGTCCAGCCCTGACTGCTGCTGTAGCCTATTTTCCATTCCAGGCTAGGAGGAGGCGGCAGAGTAAAACCTTACATTCAGGAAATAAATTGTCTGCCATTCGTATTTCGATTAAAGTGAGAAGTTTGCACCTGAGCTGCAAACGAGAAAATGAACCTGCAACGATCATTTTGAGAACAGCGAAAAACAGCTGTCCCCAGTTGTGCATACATGCGCATGAACATACACACATTTATCTAGTTTCCATGCACTCCCTCCCTCACCGATGAACACTTCCTTAATTTCCGACTCAAACTTATGGAACAGCGTATGTGTGGTGAGACTGTAAAAAGCTGCACCGCATCTGTGCTACTGATAAACCTGCCTTTACGGGTGAGCCAGGGGATCTATATTCTGCTGATGCTGCCGTGCATACCTAGGGATGCACACATCTCTCTATCTCTCTCTCTCTCTCTCTCACACACACACGCAGCAAATGCCATCGTGCACAGAAGCAACAAAGCTGGGGTGTTTCCAAATTTCAGTAAAGGCTACAGCTCGTGCCAACAGCGATCCATACTGAGGTGAACACTAGAATAAATAGAAGAGGTAGACATACTGCATGGACCTGTACTGTTGTATCATTAACAATAGGAGAATGGGGCAGGATTTGGCTGTGTTAGCACTAAAAAGACTAATATCCTGTAATGATATTGTACTTCTACTGGATGACATTATTTTTACTCAGCAGCCATCACATTATCCTGATGTTTCCAGGTAGAAAACTGCTATAAAACAAAAAGACTGAGTATCTAGCAGCATAGCCTTGGGTGTAGTGATGATATTACACTTTATTCTACATCAAAACCATTGTACGCTTTATATGGGAAGATGAACCAAAGGGCCATTTTCAGACTTTGGCTGCTTGTCAGGTAGGTGCTGAAAGATTTGAATGATTCATGAATCAATTTGCCGCGTTTGAATGTAGTGCTGATAGGAACGAATCGCTTCACTTCTAGTTGAAGTGTAGATGTGCTGATGCAGGGTGTCTGTTAAGCGCTTTGTCTGTGGTTGATTCTGTGGGTTAGGATCTGTAGATCTGTGGTTTTGCACCACGCAGATGCCTCATGAGGTCATCAGCAGCAAGGCTTTGGTGACACCATCGCAAGAGGAGCCTTTTCAGGAAGTCAGGACCCAGGACCCATTTTTGTTCCTCAACCATTATTTAGCTCCTACTCTCAGGTAGGTACTCTCAAATGGTTCACAAACTGCTGGGTTGACCTTGCAGGACCACTGCACTTAAAGCATTGTGGGAATGAGAGCCAGTTAAACATTTTAGGTCCAAAAGCATTGACCCTCTCTTGCAGGCAAGGTGAAGGAACATTTGCAGCATATATGTTTTGCTTGTTATAATGCTCGTCTTACGCTGAGAATATGAAAACCCTGACCCCTTTTAGAGTAAATAAACACATATACGCTCACTGACTACTTTATAGGTACACCTTCATAATCCAATGCATCCAATATAACAGCACAGCAATCAATCCAACTCTGGTGAAGCTGTTAATGTTCAGACACTGTGTTGATTTCACCTCATGGTAATTTTTAAAGCTGCAGGTAATAATGGGCGACATTAATTTCAAATGTATATTTAATACTTTTACAACATGGGGTGGGGTAGAATATTAGAATGACCTGTCAGTAATTAAGTCAAATAGAAAAATGAACACAGACATTAACCAATAACCGTTTAAACTGAACATTACAACCGTCACCAAGCTATATTATGATTAGATTTATTTGAATTTATTGCTGGGGCTCTATTGTATTGAATTGGCTTGTACACGTGTACCTAATAATGTGGTCACATGCACTGTTCTCTCTGCCTCTCACTAAACTCTTTTCCTCTATTTTCTCTCCCCTCCCGTTGCACGCACGTACAAATACTCACACTGGCAGATAGCTAGTGGGGAGAGGATAGATGACACGTTTACTGAGGAGAGGCAGCCAAAGTTATTTGTTATAATTCAGCTCTAATTTCAATATTTTCAAACCTTCTCGGAGATTTATAAGTTCTGCCTGAAAGAGCATCCATCTTGACTGGGCCCTGGCTGGCCTAGACTCTGCTCGTGTCACATGATCGATGTTTTCCCCGGCTTCCCGACATCTTCGGAGGTCACATGGGCCTCTGTCAAGCTTGGTTAATTTTGCACT